>CM060955.1:163238568-163341860 GCA_030765055.1 Mantis religiosa | reverse complement strand
AAAGTGTACCGGAAACTGAAGAACTGTGAAATTGAGAAAAACAGCTTTAAAGTTTGTATATTGATTACTGACTTCTCCTCTTGGGTCAGAATATTTCTGCTGCCATAGTCTTGACCCTCTTTATTCTCACTTGTTTCTTTTCGAGTTCCTCTTCATTTTTCTTGCCTTCTTGGCCAGTTCTTATATATAAAAGATACAAAACTCGAGGGTATTTACCAGTGCATATCCTCACAGAGTGAAGATTGACCCCCCCCCCCCCTGTAACGAGCACGGAGTTACCGAGCTCTTTCGAAAGGGCGCCCGGCGCCTCCGTGGGCCTTTCCATAGAGCAACACCTAGAGACTAACCAGCCCGCTCATCTGGTCCTGTGGACTCTGGACGGATGGAAGTCGATACGTCACTTACGCGCGTCAACTCCGAAATGGGAAGGCTACCGATTAGACCTCGGTGGGGCCTCCTGGCGATCTAGCACACCTTCTACTAGTTATGCAGGCTAGTACCCGGAATATTAATGGCTTCCCTTAACCCCGTCCGAAGACGTACCCAATCTCCCACGGGTATCGGGAACCACTGCCCCTCGAGTCCAACCCAATCCGAAAAACTCCCAATCAGGGAGGGGCTCGAATGTTCGGCCCGAGGTTATTTTAGTAACGTCAGAGATACCACGGAGTGCTAGGGGTTTCGCAGCGCCCAACACCACGGCAGCTGAAGGGGACGGATTCCCTCCCCTGCGGGATTGGCCAGTTATTCAACCATTTTATCTGTCTTCAGGACTCACAGCTCATCACTCTCTGTATATGACTACTATCATGATTAGCACATGTATTGTGCGAACTGGACCTCTGACGTTACTAGAGGAACCTCGGGCTGAACATTCGAGCCGCTCCCTCTGGGAGCTGTTCGGATTGGGTTGGTCTCGAGGGGGGCATTGTGTTCCCATCACCCACGGGAAATTGGGTACCTCCGGCCAAGCTCTGGCCGCCCGGAGGGGGTAGAGGGTGGCCTCATAAGTCCCGGGTACTAGCCTGCAGAGCTAGTAGTTGGTGTGCTAGATCACCAGGCCTTGGCCGCCCGGAGGGGGTAGAGGGTTGTCTCATAAGTCCCGGGTGCTAGCCTGCAGAGCTAGTAGTTGGTGTGCTAGATCACCAGGCCTCGGCCGCCCGGAGGGGGTAGAGGGTTGTCTCATAAGTCCCGGGTGCTAGCCTGCAGAGCTAGTAGTTGGTGTGCTAGATCACCAGGCCTTGGCCGCCCGGAGGGGGTAGAGGGTTGTCTCATAAGTCCCGGGTGCTAGCCTGCAGAGCTAGTAGTTGGTGTGCTAGATCACCAGGCCTCGGCCGCCCGGAGGGGGTAGAGGGTTGTCTCATAAGTCCCGGGTGCTAGCCTGCAGAGCTAGTAGTTGGTGTGCTAGATCACCAGGCCTCGGCCGCCCGGAGGGGGTAGAGGGTTGTCTCATAAATCCCGGGTGCTAGCCTGCAGAGCTAGTAGTTGGTGTGCTAGATCACCAGGCCTTGGCCGCCCGGAGGGGGTAGAGGGTTGTCTCATAAGTCCCGGGTGCTAGCCTGCAGAGCTAGTAGTTGGTGTGCTAGATCACCAGGCCTCGGCCGCCCGGAGGGGGTAGAGGGTTGTCTCATAAGTCCCGGGTGCTAGCCTGCAGAGCTAGTAGTTGGTGTGCTAGATCACCAGGCCTCGGCCGCCCGGAGGGGGTAGAGGGTTGTCTCATAAGTCCCGGGTGCTAGCCTGCAGAGCTAGTAGTTGGTGTGCTAGATCACCAGGCCTTGGCCGCCCGGAGGGGGTAGAGGGTTGTCTCATAAGTCCCGGGTGCTAGCCTGCAGAGCTAGTAGTTGGTGTGCTAGATCACCAGGCCTTGGCCGCCCGGAGGGGGTAGAGGGTTGTCTCATAAGTCCCGGGTGCTAGCCTGCAGAGCTAGTAGTTGGTGTGCTAGATCACCAGGCCTCGGCCGCCCGGAGGGGGTAGAGGGTTGTCTCATAAGTCCCGGGTGCTAGCCTGCAGAGCTAGTAGTTGGTGTGCTAGATCACCAGGCCTCGGCCGCCCGGAGGGGGTAGAGGGTTGTCTCATAAGTCCCGGGTGCTAGCCTGCAGAGCTAGTAGTTGGTGTGCTAGATCACCAGGCCTCGGCCGCCCGGAGGGGGTAGAGGGTTGTCTCATAAGGCCGGGGTGCTAGCCTGCAGAGCTAGTAGTTGGTGTGCTAGATCACCGGCGGCCCTACCAAGGTTTTTTGGTAGCTGGTTCATTAAGGACCAGCGCGTGAGTGGCGTATCCACTTCCGTCCTGTCTGCCGTGTGCAGCGGGGGGGGAATGGCAGTTTATAGAATAGGTACTGTCCTACGGTAAAAACCCGAGAGGCCCGGGTTCTGGTGCTACGGGTCTAGGACTGTTGGCAGTAGATCCTCGCACTTAATACACTTAATGTGTGAACTGGACCTACTAACCTCAATATTACACGTGTTTTACTGTCTATTTTATTTATATTTTCTCTTTCGAAATGTTTTTGGCCTACCCATATAAAAATATTATTCAGAACAAATAACTGTTCACATACACAGTCAAAGACAAAAGAAAAACTAACATCATTAGAGTTACAGTGGTACCAACAGAAGGGTTGAAAGATCCCTTACAAAACAAGGCTTACTTCAGAAATATCTGTTCAGTAATACATAAGTTATGATCGATTTTCTGAAAATTGACGAAAAGAGGCGTGGTAAAAACTTAAGACCCACTAATATAATTAGCAAATTACGTATTAAATATTGCTGCAATGAACATTTTAACAATATATTTGTAATCCAGAGGGATGCCATTATAATAAAATGTGAAAATAAAAAGGTGAATTTTAACCCCAAGTGAAGTACCTTCTCACCTTAAGTGATACTCAAATGTTTTAAAGGTAGTTGCTATGCTTATGCCTTTGAAATTCCGTTGTATGTTCAAGAGATAAAATAGCGAATAAGGATTACCCTTTTGAGAAAAGTATAAACGTTGGAAAATTTAAGTAAATGACAAGGGATATCTCGGAGATGGTCGATTCTAAAAAAACAAAAGTGTATTTCACAAAAATTGTGTATTTTAGCCAGCTTTACATATATTGTGCAGTAAGATTACGTCAATATCTTATCTTTTAAAACTTATTTAAAAGAAATCGAGAATGAATAGGACTTCTGAGGATATTTCCAGAAAATTAAAGATATACACGGTGTTCATTTATCTGTAATTTTGCCGCACAAAATTTGACGTCATCAATAACATCGCTGATGGGGGAGGGGGTTATATAGAATTTCCCTAGTGGCTTGCAAACGTATCTGATATGCTGACGGCATCTCTGAGGTCTGCCTCTACCGGCAGGTAAATATATTATTTGAGAGGTCGGCCTGTGTGCCCGCGGAATATAGGTAAAGGTGCATAATTTCTCCTGGAGCCTAGATGCGATAACTGCTTCTTTTTTTTTTTTTTTTTTTTAAAAAACTATATACTGCAATGCACTGCAAAGCTAATAATGCAGACATAAAAGTATATCATGAAGAACATACCAAATGATAAGTCAATGAACACCTATTTCACAATGAACATCTGTTTTTCTGTTATAGTAGACATATATGCATATTGTAAACCTGTCACATAAAATAGAAATATTTCAATTTGATCTTCAATCGTTTTCTATCGCCCACAGTTTCTCCACAATGTAACTTCATTACAAACCAGAAAATTAGCAGAACATGTTCTAGGAATGGAAAATAAATTATTGTTACAATATGTACAAAGCTTTTATCCAAGTCTAAACATGAAAATGTCTCTTGTATATAGTCTTATGTGTCCATTTTCTTATATTTCATTTCTCTTTTCCCCTTAAACATTGTCTGTACCGCGAGAAGGTATGCTTGAGGTCTTTCTGTCGTAACATTATTTATTGCTTCTAGATTGGGACCACTCACTTTATAGCGTCCAGTGTCTTTCTTTTTGCGAGTAACTGATCCTATATCTCGGAAATGTTTGATGTACCTATTGGTTTTAAAAGAATTAAGGGTACCAACATGAACAGATATTTTAATTAAGCGTGAGAATGACAAACAGTTTATATCGTATGCTGATAAAACGTAAGACGGTTATGTTACAAACAAAAGTATGCCAATTTGACAGTACCTGGACACTTTTGACAACATTACGCTCCGAGAGACTTGTCTGAATGCTGGATAACGTTGCATAAACTCCTCTATGCAGCAGTTTAAAATATATTTATATGTCACACTAATTTTAATGCCGGTACGAAAGTAGCATTCGACCATGAAGACGAGGTGGTCTGTTTTCATATCCAGGGAAGCTGGGTTGTATTATTTACCAGAGCAACCACACTGAGAGCGCTGTAATTTGCCTACTGTTCCGCAAAGATTACAGCTTCTTCTCCGTAGAGGGCACTATGATTTTAAGATAGACTCACCAGTCAACTATGACGTCATTCATGCTGTATCGGAGGGCAGGAAATAACGAATGAAAATGAACACCGTGTACATTTTATTTGCCAGAAAGTATCTTAAACCATGCGATTTTAATCAGAGTCGTTCGTTTTTAAATTATGACGTTCACACACCACATGAGTGTGACTTTCTCTAACGTTTGTCATTTATTATTGCGCATTCAATTATTCTTACGTAAGTTTAATTTCCATTTCAAAAGTTGACCTTAACCTCTTTTTTTTCACCAAAATCCTTAGCCTACAGCTAATTTACTAACCGTTGAAGCACTCAGATTCAGAATTTAAGTCAATGTTTTTGAGAACTCCTGTTAAACACACGATAGGCACTCTGAATAACAGTTCTGTAATAGTGCTAAAAGATTTGTGGATAAAAAGATGTTAGGTTGTACGTATTATGACCCTGGCATGTTGAATGGGCATCAGTTTCAGAAATAAAAGTTGTTAAGTCAGCCTTTTTGAGTTAGATGTTGTTAAGTCAGGTAGTTGTCGCATTAGTCGTTTGGTGGTGCAACTCAAGCTCTTTGATATCAGCTGTTGATACATTTTAGATTAGACATTTAGACATTAGCCATTCTTAGACATTCCTCAAGTGAGCTTTCAGAAAGTTTATCTGTACTACCCAATACCAGGGCACTCTTTGATGCCTATTGACATAATTTTTGGCGATATTGACAAGAAGAAACGATCATTGGTTAAAGTCTTAGTCCCTTCCACATGGGTGAAACTGAACAAAGACGCCCGCCTCGGTAGCGTAAATGGTAGCGTGTCTGCCTCACGTTCAAGCGGTCCCGAGTTGGAACCGCGGTCAGGGTGAGTTATCTGGATAAGGTTTTTTTGGGGTATTTCCCTTAACCTAAAAGACGAATGGTGGGTAGCTCTAAGCTCCATGGACCCTGGGCCCATTTGAACATCATTTCACTTATTTCAGTTATCCTCCTATATGACTTAAAGAGTTGAAGGACGTAAATAATAAAAAAAAATGATCAAAGATTCACAACAGAATAAGCCCATTGATGTTGTCCATGTCAAACATTCACTGACCGATAACGGTGAACATGATGGCACTCCAGTTGTTGAAGTTTTTGACTTCAAAGATGCCTTCGACCATGTCGTTGTAAGAAGTATTCCAGAATTTACTTTAATCCGGGTTGTGTATTTCCAAAGGGGATGCGTACCAGAAGTTCGTCACACTATGTCTTCCTCACTTTATCGTCCTCAGTCTCTTTTGAGGAAAGTAAAGAATTTACAAGTCTTACACAAGGCATGTGATAGTGCGAAAAACACACCAGATAGGCTTTGGAAAATTAATGCCCGATTTCACCAACAAATATTAAGACTTAACACGAGTTTAGCAATAGTTAAAACAAAAATTGCAGTTCACCAAGTGTTAGCGTAACACTCGTGTTAAATCTCATGTTAAACTAACACGCCGAATTTCTAATGTTAAGTCCTTAACAATTGTAAATAGTCAATATGGCGAGCATGAACTCAGCTGTTGATGTCGGTTTGCTATATTTAAGACCGTGTAAATGACATTCGTAATAGAGTACGGCCTATGAGGAGAAATGATTTTGAGGAGCTATCAGAAGAAAATTGTTTTACGGAGGTATAGACTGTGGAAACAAGTTGCTATGAAGATTACTGCGGAAGTACAAGAGATGTTAGAACATGCATCGAAAGGAATATGACTATCTCGCCTTTGCGATTTTATAATCCACTGAATTATATGGATAATACATTGTCCACCTCCCGTCTTGAAACGTTCAAGTCACTTATCCTTCGCTCCTCGTTTTAAATTTACGTAATACTGAGTTAGAACATGCATTGAAAGGAATATGCCGATCTCGCCTTTGCTTCAAGTATTAATAACTTTGCGATTTTATAATTCACTGAATTATGTGGATAATACACTGTCCACCTTCCGTCTTGAAACGTTTAAGGCATTTGTCCTTCTTCGCACCTCGTTTTAAATTTACGTAATACTGACAAGTTGTTTGGTGCTTGTAGTAGTGACACATGCATTTGAATTAAATTCGTTTCCAATATTTTCCCCGCGACATCTTTCTCTTTTACATTCACTGCATCCGTCCTCTTATTTTCAACGATATCCTTACACTTCGTCACCATTTCAATTAACAATTCTTTCTCCGTCGTTGAGAAATTTGTTTCACGACTTTATTTATGATTTTGTTCATCCGCCATTTGTGCAGACGAAAATAAAAACAAAAGCGCATCCGAGTACGTTCAGACAATCATCCATAGCCTTCTATAGCTGTGATATTTACAAGTTTGTTGGCGTTAACATAGGTTTGTTAACATTTTAAGAAAACAGGTTGGTGAAATACAAGAAATTTAACATTAGTTTTAGCGCTGTGACAATTGTTACGTTACATTTGTTAACGTCGATTTTAACATCTGTTGGTGAAATCGGGCATAAGAAGGCAAGATGTTACGATGTTCGTTCACTACTGGAACATGTCATTCTGCCAGAAGGTACCACATTTTATGACACAATGACATATGGAAGTGAGGTAGAAGATGATGTAGTAGAGATGGAGTGATGTTTTGATGACAATGTTGTATATCAATCCATGAAGTGTATACTGGATTAGTCTATAGTAGAGGTGTTCTGGTGAAAATAAGGTAATAATTTATCCATGACTACATATTATAATATTGTATAACGAAAAACTCTAATATTAAGAATCAGAAGCTGTTAAGTCAATTGACTTAACAACTTTTCATCCATTTCAAGTTAAAAGCTGTTAAGTCCTAATGTCACACATGCTACATATGTCAAACCGTGAGAAACACTTCAACACAGGACTTTGTACCTCCAAACCGACCCATCACATAAAATTCTTTCACTTGCATTGCTATTTTGGTATTTAAAATTACTTTGAAAACTTTGACTAGCTTTTTGCACAATTTTGAAAGAGTGAGTTAGAAGCTTTTACTTCTGATCGTTTCAATGGTCGATTCTGAACAGGAAAATTCCGGTAATCACTCGGAAACTGCTTCACTGCTGTCAACTCTTCACCAAGGAGCTGCACTCACGAATTTTATCCAGTTGAGTGACACTCTAATCACTTGCTAGGCTTCGCATCGGCTGATGTACACCCCATCGGCAGGGCATCGAAACTTATGGTTTTAGGATATTCCGATTTTCCCAAATGATTAGTAGTACTAGTTAATTATCACAGAACCATCTCTGGATGTGAAAGCACAGGAAACAAAGGCGGTTGACTGCAAGTGGGTGATAAAGTGTGTCGGAGGTAAACATCTGCGTAATCCTGGAGCAAATAGCATCGCGTATGCCCGTGATAAAGTGGCTCGGTGCCATTTTTATGGGAGACGACCCACTAACGTCCTGATGACGTGGATTACCGCCAGCTGAAGTAGGAAATTGGGTTTCACGTGCTCTATGTGACACAGCACTGATTTCTCTATGTTAAACTTGTTCCATTATTCAGCTGCATAATTCCGTATATTATATATAATATATAAATATATTATTTAAATGCCCGCCTCGGTAGCCTGGTGGTAGCATGTCTGCCTCACGTTCAAGAAGTCCAGAGTTCGAATCTCGGTCAGGGTGACTTACCTGGATAAGGTTTTTCTGGGGGTTTCCCTTATCCTGAAGGACGAATGTAGGGTAGCTCTAAGCTCTATGGAGCCTGGGCTCATTTGAGCATCATTTCACCCATTCCATTCATCGTCCGATATGACTTAACGTTGGAGGACGTAAATTACAAAATAATAATAATAATAATAATAATAATAATAATAATAATAATAATAATAATAATAATAATAATAATAATAATAATAATAATAATAATAATAATAATAATAATAATAATAATAATAATAATAATAATAATAATAATAATAATAATAATAATAATAATAATAATAATAATAATAATAATAATAATAATAATAATAATAATAATAATAATAATAATAATAATAATAATAATAATAATAATAATAATAATAATAACAACAACAATAACAACAATAATAATAATAATAATAATAATAATAATAATAATAATAATAATAATAATAATAATAATAATAATAATAATAATAATAATAATAATAATAATAATAATAATAATAATAATAATAATAATAATAATAATAATAATAATAATAATAATAATAATAATAATAATAATAATAATAATAATAATAATAATAATAATAATAATAATAATAATAATAATAATAATAATAATAATAATAATAATAATAATAACAATAATAATAACAATAATAATAACAATAACAATAACAACAACAACAACAATAATAATAATAATAATAATAATAATAATAATAATAATAATAATAATAATAATAATAATAATAATAATAATAATAATAATAATAATAATAATAATAATAATAATAATAATAACAATAACAATAACAACAACAACAACAATAATAATAATAATAATAATAATAATAATAATAATAATAATAATAATAATAACAACAACAACAACAATAATAATAATAATAATAATAATAATAATAATAATAATAATAATAATAATAATAATAATAATAATAATAATAATAATAATAATAATAATAATAATAATAATAATAATAATAATAATAATAATAATAATAATAATAATAATAATAATAATAATAATAATAATAATAATAATAATAATAATAATAATAATAATAATAATAATAATAATAATAATAATAATAATAATAATAATAATAATAATAATAATAATAATAATAATAATAATAATAATAATAATAATAATAATAATAATAATAATAATAATAATAATAATAATAATAATAATAATAATAATAATAATAATAATAATAATAATAATAATAATAATAATAATAATAATAATAATAATAATAATAATAATAAATAAATAAATAAATAATAATAACAACAACAATTGAGGCCTGACCAGAAAATAACACAAATTTTGTCTTTTATTACAGAATTTTTATTTATTCATTAACAACTTCAAAGTAATCTCCCTAAAGGTATTGTCGTGAACCCGTATCTACAATCCCGCGGCTTGTTTACACAAAAGGAACTGATAGGCGGGCAGTGTGTACACAAATAGCCAGCAGATAAAGATAACACGCAGATAGGGGTCTGCCGAAACAAACAAACTGAGATAAACGGTTCTAATCTCTGTTTCATATAACCTTGCCCCGTTGAAATGTATCACTCCGCGTTCAACTACCCTCCCCCTCGCCCTAGTTGGTTAATGCTTTCGCGTCATAGGCCATAGGCGGTGCCTTCCGCTCACATTTAAACCTGCAGTAAATGTCGTAATAATTGCCGGGAAGATAAATAATAATAAATCATACAAATAAGGATATGAAGGCATGCAAAAATACAAGTTTATAATGAACTGAGCAAATTGAAACAGAATGACTGAGCAATGAAACTGAAAGAGTTTATAATGAAAAGCCTTTGGCCTTTTCCACTGGGATTTTTTAAACCAGCACACATTCCTTTCAAAAATGCATGTCTTTCGGTCTTAAAAGTCGTGTCACACCATACCTTACTTTTCGTGTGTTCTTCGTGTATATTTTGCGATTTATATCTCGGTGAAGTCTGGTTGTCCTTAAATAACGTCTTCGCCATACAACAATATCGCCTCTGTCTTTTAGCAAATTTTTCTGCCTCTTTTTTCATTCACAAATCCCAGCTGTATAAGCAATCTGCTGAAATTTGGTAAATCTGCATCCTCATTTACAGCAGACGAAATGTTACTTATGTTAGCGAGTTCGTTTCTAAAGAAAAAACTACACACATGACGACGCACAACACTTTTCACGTATTTTCTCCGAGCATGCATGACTAATCCAGTTCAAAACAAGGTCAGTGATAAAAGTCATATAAACAAATGTCACCACTACCGCTAAATCACGTGCTACCGTGCCATGTGCTTGAGAGCAAAGGAACCTCCTCTTTACTTCGTTTAAGAATTAACATGCATTTCAGTTAAATCAACTCTGTTGTGTAATATATTTAATTAAACCAGTTACAAAAATATAAATTTTACAATTCTCTTCCAACATATAAAGATATATCACCATGTTAAATAACGAACTAATTTTTACCGCACAACAGTCTATACTACAAGACCGCCAATGAGAGGTGATAAGGTCACGTGACCGTTAAGAGATACTGGGCAAGCTTACGTGAAACAAGGTGTAGTTACTTCTTGACTAATAGAGACTGTTCGGGTTCTGGTTTATTTTCGAATAATCTAGAACTTATCAGAAACATATTAGAAAGAGGCAACGACTGGCCAAAAGTCGAGTTGCAAGCTATGGAACAGTGAGCTGTGTAACAAGAGTGTTGTTGTAACAAGAGCTGATCACAACACTGTTATTGTCATCGACCTTGGTAGATTGTGGTGTTATGTGACGTAACGTTGTTACGTGAGAATTGAACAGTGTATTCCTACGCAAATAAAGAATGATTTTTAATTTATGCAAATTGGAAGAACATACGAAATCACAATATAATACGCATTTATAACTTTTACGCATTGTTGTCAGTAACTGATGTTCTAGGGCGTCCAAAGCGGTATTCTTTTCGACCTTCTTTCTACCACTTTTTCTTTCTACCACTCGTAAACCCTTGTCTTATCGAGACCGCCTCGGTAGCGTAGGCGGTAGCTTGTCTGCCTCACGCTCAAGAGGTTCCGAGTTCGCCTCTCGGTTACGGTGAGTTACCTGGATAAGGTATTTTCCGGGGTTTCCCTCATCCTTATAGACGAATGTCGTGTAACTCTAAGCTCTATGGACCCCCCACTCATTTGAGCATCATTTCATCCATCATTTCATTCATCGTCCTATATGACTTAAAGTTGGAGCAGCTAAATTTAAAAAAAGAAGTAAAAAACTTGTCTTACTGCACTGTATTCATTTTGCAAACAAAATGTATTTAAAATTAAGTAAAAATTCGACGAGCACTTAAATCAGCATGACCTGTACCAGCACTGTATTTTGTTAATCGAATGTATAAGCCTGCGAAATTAAAAGGGTTCCACTATATTTTAATCACATATATTCTTTCTTCAACATACGAGGCCGTGTCTTAAAGTTTTAATTCTCGCCCTTTAAAAAATATGATAGAGTTTGTGTTGATATGTGCTTTCAGTTGTTTTCTACGTAGTCACTATCCAGATTTATACATATTTCCCAGCGTTTCTTGACCTTCAGTATACCTTCAAGGTATAAGTCTGCAGAATTCGCTTTAAACCACTCTTCTACTTCATTAATGACGTCACTTGTTTTGTCAAATCGGCAACAACGCAACGGATTCTTCATTTCCGTGAACAAGAAAGCCTCTTGTTGCGAGATCGGGCGAAGAAGGCGGATGATGTATGATTTTAAAGCTACATTCACTTGTTTTGTCAACTACAACTTGAGATGAATGAGCTGGTGCATTGTCAGACAGAAGACTAACAACTTTTCAGAGCATACCGCGTCGTTTCTTAATCAGAGCTGCTCGTAACTTGTCTAGAAGATTGCAGTAGTATCTGTCAGTGATGGTTTGACCCTTGGTAAGATAATCTGTAAGGATGACTCCACGACAGTCCCAGAAAACTGAAAGAATGACCCTCCCAGCTGACTTTTGCACCTTTGACTTTTAGGGAGGAGGAATTGGCATGTTTCCATTCCATGCTCATGGTTTCTGTCTCTTTATCATACTAATAGATTCAGGAATCATCCATGGCTACCACACGATCAAAACAACCATCTTCATCCTGTTCCAACAACATCAACTTCTGTCTTGAAATGTCACACTATGTTTGCTTTTGGAAAGGTGTTAACAAACGTGGAACTCACCGTGCAGACACCTTAGACATGTGCAGTTCGTCCACACACTACCATAACTAAGATGTGTCTCATTCATGATCATTTGGATGGTTGCTCGTCTGTCTTCCAGTATTAAACACTCCACTTTCTTCACTGTGACAGCTGACGGTCTACCAGCTCTTGGCTCATCTGTCAGGCACATGTGGCCAGTTTGAAAATTCTTTTTCCACCTCACAATAGTGTCATACGATGGACAGTCATTTCCATAAACATCCGTCATCTCATCGTGGATTTCCCGGGAAGTTTTGCCCTTCAAAAACAGGAACTTGATCACAATACGAGTCTCAATTTTCAACATCTTACACCTCAGTCACTTCTGGCGCACACTGTAAAAAACCAAAAGGTCTCAAATTACTGAAACTACTAACATTATGTCCCGAGGAATCAGTGATGACACTGAAAATATTTCATCACTACCGGGTGATAATTAAAACTTTGCGACCCCCCCCCCGTACACTTAAATACGAGGGCTGTTAAATAAAGATTGATCACAATTTTTTTGACAACGTACCGTTACTCATCCTCATAATTTTGATGGTGCTGCTCAAAATAGTCTCCCCTGAATGCGATGCACTTGTCCCAGCGTTTCTGCCAGTCTTCAAAGACATGCTGGAAACAATTTTTTGAGAGGTCCTTCAAAATTGCCTCCGCAGCCTTCACCACTGCTTTTGATGATGGATAATGCCTCCCACGAAGGTGTTTCTGCAAGTTAGGGAATAGGAAAAAGTCACATGGGACTAAATCCGGACTATAGGGAGGGTGAGGGATGCACTTCACGTTGATTTTTGCAAGATATTCAGCAACAACATTGGCAATATGCGACCGCGCATTGTTGTGGTGCAGCATCCAGCCTGCTTCACGGAAATGTGGTCTTTTGCACCTGATATGGACTTGCAATGTTTTCAGGGCATTCCTGTAGTATAGTACAGTTACTGATGTGTGTGCACGTACAACATGCTGATAAACCATTCCATGAATATCAAAGAATGAGATGACCATAACTTTTCCAGCAGAAGCAACCACTTTTACCTTTTTGGGGGGTTGGTGATGAAGGAGATTTCCACACT
Source organism: Mantis religiosa (assembly GCA_030765055.1). NCBI lineage: Eukaryota > Metazoa > Arthropoda > Insecta > Mantodea > Mantidae > Mantis > Mantis religiosa. The sequence goes on along the minus strand of CM060955.1, from coordinate 163,328,403 downwards.
GAGCTTTACTGTTTACTCTCAGGATCAAAATGATGTAGCCAAGTTTCATCAGCAGTGATTACGTTTGACAGAAACTCCGGATCTTCCTCTAACATAAACTTCAACTGCATGTTACCTCCATTGCAGCGGTAGGCGATACTGAACATGTCCGAACTTTCCTGGTTCTCACAGGCGGGAACCAGGAGTACCAACAATAAAACTACTACGGCGTGTTTGTTTCACATTAAGCTAACGGAATATAATAAGATTGAATTTTAGTGAGAAAAATTGTGACCGTAAAAATTATGAATATTCTGTATTGAAAAGCCCTGGTAGGTGCTATATCTCGGTTAGGGTGAGTTATGTAGATGAGGCTTTCTCTCTTAATCTGAAAGATGTGTGTCTGGTAACTCTATGCTCTATGTACACTGTACTCGTTTGGACATCACTTCATCGTCCTATATGACGATGAGAATTCGTTTTTCAGTTATGTTTATCTCTCTGCCATGTAAAGGGAACGGAATATCAAAGCCATGACCATAGCAACCAGTTTTAAAACATTTGACTATCACTTAAAGTCTACTGTATTCCCTTGTATGTCCAATAAGATAAGATTTATCTTGATTAACATGAAGTGTCCCTCCATTGGCATGCATTGATGTTAAATACATAAACAAAGTAACAAAAGGCTATGGAAGTGTGACGTCATGGTTATTAATGACGTATATATAAGTATGATATATACAGCGATTTGCGTTTGTTCGCATAAATCAGGTCTGTGTGCATCATTCAGGACTAACAACATAAAATATTACTAAATCTATGACGCAAATGTAAAAGCGCATTGGATGTTAGAATGCAGGCAAAAATATATAGGACAGTAAATATCGCGGTTAATGTTGCTTTTACATGAGCACTAGAAGAATTTCATTTTATTTGCTTCCCAAGGAAAACATGAAAACTGCATTCTGCTCCATCTCAGGAAAATAAGTAAGGAAGACGATTAAATAAAAATGCATTCAGTACGCCAGCAGTAAATTATGTTTGTAATGGAAAGACGGGGAGATAGTTCCGTTCTCTTTGTATTTTCACAAGAAAAAAACTAATATCAAAGAATATATAGGAAATGCTTAAAGCTAAGAAAAAGCTATAGAAAAAATTGTGTGCACTTTAGTTAAATGCACTTTTTTGTGGCGGTTTATCATTTATGCATAAGTCACTTAAAACTGCCGTGAATTCAGGCGGAGAAACTGTGAAAAAAGAAGAAATATTTAGGTTTAACATTTTCCAAGGATTCTGTGCGAATAATAATAATAAGGAAAAGGAAGACAGAAACCCCTGCCCGCCTTAGAAATGTGGCAGTACCGTGCTACCATCACGTTCAAGACGTGCGATTTCGTATCTAGATCAGGCCACTTATCATGGAGACGAATGTCTGGTAACTCTAAGCTCTATGTAACCTGTACTCATTTGAACATCATTTTATTCATCGCCCGATATGACTTAACGTTGAAGGTTTTCCCTTATCCTGAAAATGAATGATAACTCTAAGCTCTATGTACCCTGTACTCATTTGTACATCATTTCGTTCATCGTCCGATATGACTTAACGTTGGAGGTTTTTCCTCATACTGAAAGATGAATGTCTGGTAACTCTAAGCTCTATGTACCCTGCCCTCAGTTGAACTGCCCTCAGTTGAACATCATTTCATTCTTTGTCCGATATGACTTAACGTTGGAGGTTTTCCCTTATCCTGAAAGATGAATGTCTGGTAACTCTAAGCTCTATGTACCCTGCCCTCAGTTGAACATCATTTCATTCTTTGTCCGATATGACTTAACGTTGGAGGTTTTCCCTTATCCTGAAAGATGAATGTCTGGTAACTCTAAGCGCTATGTACCCCGTACTCATTTGAACATCATTTCATTCATCGTCCGATATGACTTAACGTTGGAGATTTTCCCTTATCCTGTAAGATGAATGTCTGGTAACTCTAAGCTCTATGTACCCTGTACTCATTTGAACATTGTTTCATTCATCGTCCGATATGACTTAACGTTGGAGGTTTTCCCTTATCTTGAAAGATGAATATCTGATAACTCTAAGCTCTATGTACCCTGTACTCATTTGAACATCATTTCATTCATCGTCCGATATGACTTAACGTTGGAGGTTTTCCCTTATCTTGAAAGATGAATATCTGGTAACTCTAAGCTCTATGTACCCTGTACTCATTTGAACATCATTTCATTCATCGCCCGATATGACTTAACGTTGGAGGTTTTCCCTTATCCTGAAAGATGAATGTCTGGTAACTCTAAGCTCTGTGTACCCTGTACTCTTTGTAACATCATTTCTTTCATTGCACGATATGACTTAACTTTGGAGGTTTTCCCTTATCCTGAAAGTTGAATGTCTGATAACACTAAGCTCTATGTGTCCTGTACTCATTTGTACATCATTTCATTCATCATACGATGTGACTTAACGCTGAATGATGTTAATTCAAGGAATAAGAGTAATACCACGATAGCATTGTTGGTCTCAACAAGATGTAGCATGCTGCGTTTATTGTTAGATGTGCTTGGAGCAACGCTTCCCTAAGAGGATTAACGACAAACCAAAAAGGTGTTTTACAACTTCGACTAAAAATGTGGGTTTGTAGTGTTAAGAGTCCAGTTTGCAGAACTTAAAAATGCTTTTTATTACAAGTAAAAGCACACTTTGTACAGCCCTTGCAGTAGCAGAACTACGTAACATGTACAAGAATAGGTCACCGACAATTGATGTTTACAAGGAATGCATTCGTACAGAAATAAGTAACATTTGCGAGGATACTCTCCGCAAAACTTCAGAGAAAATGGTGAGACGAGATGCTGGTGGAGGACACTTCCAACATTTTCTCTGAGATCTAAATAGTGTAGTGTAATCTCCAAATTGTGTTTTATATTCTCTCAAAGTTGTACGAGTGTTCTGTTATTGGTTCAGAAGTTATGGCCTATGCATCTTGTGAACCAGTAAGCAAGGATTCTTAACGAGTGACTGTCGGCGGATGATTTAAATAACTGACGGTGTAGGGAGTCAAACAAAACAATACGTCACGTTATTCATGTTTTTACTGGCAGAACAGCTAATACTGTAAATGCACGGTAGTGACAAAAACATGGGATATATTACGGGTTTTATAAAAAAGTGTTCTAATTGAACGTGATAAATTGGATGTAAAAGCAGAGGCGTCGATGTATCCAATTTAGAAATGACATTATAATAAAAAGAGCTTGTATGGCGGTACAATTGTGATAATTTAAGTGAACATTGGACTGAAGTAGAAATATACGTTTTCTAACAATTATTTCTCAGGTAATTTAAGTTAAACGTCTACTTCTTCATACATTAATGATAGAAATAATAGCAATGGATGGTTGTACAGATAATAACCGAGTGGGAATGGGTCAGGTGGTTTCGTCGGGTGGCCCGGGTTCGATATCCGTGGCCGACCTACGCGACCCATGGATTTTTCGAGCAGTTCCCGGTTCGCCAGGCGAATGCTGGGTAGGTTAAGGTCTTCCATTATCATATCACATCATCTCTCATTTGGTAGTCGCTTTCAGGGTAGAAGTGTCGGCGGGAGTCTCGGCGGTGCATGTCAGGATGATATGCTCTGAGGAAAACTACTTCCTCCTCCAGTAGGACGGTGTCCGATCTCCGGGCCGACCTGGTTGTCCCCTTCCGGACCATAGTGGGAGGTTTCCGATAATTTTGTAGTTTAGCGAGTTTTAAATATTTTTGTGTCCAATATCTTCTTTATCTTTTAGAAATTAGTTATTATTCTAAAGGAACCTAATCTTTATTTCATATAATCTTGCCCCGCTGACATGCATCACTCTGCGTGCAACGACCTTCCCCCTCGTCCTAATTGGCTAATGCTTTCGCACCATAGGCCATAGGCGGTGCCTTCCCCTCACATTTAAAACTGCAGTAAACGTCAGAAAGATAGATAAAATCTTACACATAAGAAAATGAAGGCATGCAAAAATAATGAAGTTTATAATGAAACTGAGCAAGTTGAAACTGAATGAATGACCAATGAAACTGAAACAAGTGAATAATGAAAGGCCATCAGCCTTTTCCACTGGGATTTTTTAAAAACCAGCACACATATATTGCAAAAATGTTTGTCTTTCAGTCTTAAGAATCTTGTCACGCCATACTTGTCCTGTGTCCTTCATTCAGCCAAATCTTTTCAAGGCAGTATCTCGGTACAGTCTGATTGTCCTTAAATAACGTCTTCGCCACACAGCAATATCGCCCCTGGAGTGGAATGTTTACCAGTTGTCTCAATTTCATGTCGCGATGTTCCTACGCATCTAACACTCACACCTGTAAGTTCAGAGCACTGCTGTTCGACTTCTATCAGTGACGAAGACGGATTCTTCTCTGTGAGTGCATTAAACACATGCACCTCAATTCTTTTTTCGTTGCTTTGTAAAGGTTTTCCCTTGCGATTCTTCAGCGAAAAAACTGGCGGTGGACTCTGTCATTATACATATAATGAGTATACGCGCAATGAAATATCAATAAAATAATTTAGCTCTCGCACTTGGCACAACGCACCGTCGAATGGCGATATATGACTAATCCAGTTCAAAACAAGGTCAGTGATAAAAGTCATATAAACAAATATGTCATCACTACCGCTGAAGCACGTGCTATCGTGCCATGTGCTTGAGAGCAAAGGAACCTCCTCTTTACTTCGTTTAAGAATTAACATGCATTTCAGATAAATTAACTCTGTTGCGTAATATATTTAATTAAAACAGTTAGGAAAATATAAATTTGGCAATTCTCTTCCAACATATAAAGATATATCACCATGTTAAATAACGAACTAATTTTTACAGCACAAGAATCTATACCACAACAGCGCCAATGAGAGGTGATAAGGTCACGTGACCGTTAAGAGATACGGGGCAAGCTTATGTGAAACAAGGATTAGAGGAATTCGTCTCAAACATTAGATTCTGCTTTGTGAAAACATGATGCAACCCTCAAAAAGCTGGATTCTTTACATTCAAGATTCACGTTGATAAATAAAACACGATCGCTCTTCCTTCCATAGCTTGATTCGCTTTCTTTTTTTCGATATAAAAAGTACAAATGAAGATCAGCGGGGGGAAAACTGTAACATTTGCTTTGATTTAGGCCACAATAATTGTAAAATTATTTAAATAATTGAATGATATTAATATAAACTGTTAATTGTATTTCTATCCTTAAAAGATGAAAAACGATTAGAATTTTAAAACAATTTGCTTACCATCTTTGGCTTAGTAAACATTTTCATAACAATTTTAAAGAAGTTGGTTTTACTTTAGTTCCTGAAAATAAATATAGTATTAAAATGTATTACATTTCTCTAAACAAGTTAAAGTTCCTTATCATAAAAATCTGGTATTTATCAACTTAATTGTTGAGATTGTGATCAGGTTTATATTCGAAAGACAAATCGCAATTTAGAAAGCAGGACGAAAGAACATTTTCCTAGCATTAAGTATAAAAAAACTGATAAATCGGCCATAGCAGATCATTTTTGGTCATTTAACCATGAAATAAATCCTGAGGTTAAATTATTAAAACAATTAAATGGTCCGATAGATTTAATGTTTTACGAAAAGATATTTATTTAAAAAAATAAACATCGTGCAATGATTTTTTAAATACCAGAAGTTGATTCTGTTTTCAGGTTTATTTCGTTTTCAGATTTTGGTAATACTGAAAAAAAAACATAATAACATGGTAACCGGAATCCTTAACAACGGAGTGTGTTGATGGACTCAATTGAAAAAGAAAAAATTAACATCATTTTCTTAGGATAAGTGAAGTTTTTGTTAAAAATAGTTATATTTGTGTACACAAATTTGTTGCAATAATTTTCGTCATGGTCTTAGCCATTTCCGAATTATTCTTTTTTAATGATTCAAGTTTACGTATACTAACTACTCTGCCAGTTCGTCATTGTTTTGTTTATACTGATCGTGAAAAGAGAATGCAATTACAAAGAGCGAGCGGTTATTAAAACAAATTGACTATCGCTTGAAGCCACTGTGTGGCATGCCTCTACTTAAATGGCCTAGAAAGTAAAAATAAGTCAAAGTGACATTCAGAAAGCGAACTTTCTGCCTACATAATTTCTTCCTGGTTACTTTTAAAGGAAGAAAAGAAGTTACTGAGCCGATTTCTTAGGACGGTGACACAAACCAATAAATCCCCCTTTTATATTCCTGGAATTAATGGATTTTATTTTCGTCCTTTACGGAGCTTAATTTTAGCTCGCAGCATATCGACTGATGCGTTGCTATGGCAGCGGCGAGTTTTTAGGAAGAGTGGATGTTAACAGCTGGCTACTTATGGTAAAGTTTGGCAGTCTAAGCCGATTTACAATGGTCAAGCTGAACCGAAGTCCTTAGCAGTCTCTTAAGAGGCCAGTTTCATTCCCAAATTAGATCACGGTGTTTCTCAACGACGCGGCAATTCCTACCATCATATCAGCGTCGCCGATGTGCAGGGATTTCGTCCCACATGCAAGTGAAATCACCGCCAGTTAAAAATAATCCCTCTTGGCCGGAGTTTAAACCGGTGATCTTGAGACCAGCACGCCAGCGTCTATGCCACAGGTCAAGTCCTTGAGTTAATTTTCATTAAAAGTTCATTTGCCTTTATCTACCCACTTTAATATATTCTATAAGTAGATGAAAACGTGTTACATTTAAGCACAAAATTATATATTTATATTCCAGGTAAAATACATGTTTGGAAGTCCCCTAAATTCCATCAATAAGGCAATGCGAAGGTTTTCAAAGGCACTCCGAACCAAAACTCCAACATTTTAAACAAAATTGTTTTCCGAAAAATGGTTCTAAATATGTTAATTTAGTCACCCGCATATATATGGTCTCGAGGGTATCTACCAGGCCATATCCTCACGGAGTGAAGACCGACCGCCCCCTCTAACGACCAGGGAGTTACCGAGTTCTCCCAAAACGGCACCCGGCGCCTCCGTGGTGCTTTCCATAGGGCAAGCAAGGGCCCCCCCCCATCTGGTCCGGAAACACAAGACGGGATGGATACGCCACTTACGCGCGCCAACTCCAAAATGGGAAGGCTACCGATATGACCTCGGTGATCTAGCACACCTTCTACTAGTTATGCTGGCTAGTATGCGGGAATATATGGCTTCCCTCAACCCCGTCCGGAGACGTACCCGATCTCCCACGGGTAACGGGAACACACTGCCTCCTCGAGTCCAACCCAATCCGAACAACTCCCAATTAGGGAGGGGCTCGAGTATTCGGCCCGTGGTTCCTCTAGTAATGCCAGAGGTACCACGAGTGCTAGGGGTCCGCAGCGCCCGCACCACGGCAGCTGAAGGGAACGGATCCCCTCCCTTACGGGGAAGTCACTCGGATATTAACGTAATCTATAAGAAACACAAAATGTGTAAATTGAACATCAGAATCTTGCAAAGTCCCTTATAACTCCTACATATTGTCACCGATGCATTATTGTGCGGCGGGCCGCGGCCGGCGCGTGGGCGCAGAGCTGGACGCTTGCCGAGAGAGAGAGAAACAGAGAAAGAAAAGGAAACAGATCGTCTGGAATTTCCCGCTGCATCGAGATTTTCATGGAACGCGCGACTGAATTCTAGAACAATGTTTGGTGGTATAAAAGCCCGCGGTGTGACAGTTGCGAATCAGTTGCGAGAGAGTTGCTATTATGTGTTTCAAATGAGAAGAGTTCTAGCCTGTTAGCGAATCAGATGCGTGAGAGCCGTCAGCGTTGCCACCTCGTTACCTCCACTCTCTCTATATTTCCGTCTCTCTCGCACACTTGCAAACACCTGCGACTGGACACTTGAAGTCCGAAAGCCAGACTTTCAGTCTATAGCCAGATTAGGGCTGAGGCTTCTACTGGCAGTAGGATATTTTATGCTATGGCAAATGACGGTAGAGGTATGTTTTGGTGCTTAAGTGTTGGTCTTTTTTTTTTTTTCGCCTTGGTCGATGTCGTACTCAGCTAGACCGAATATACGGGAGTTGAAGTTATGGTAGAGGTTTTGATAGAATGGGAGTGAGAGGTTGTGGACGTAGTCTGTTAGGGTAGGAATGTGGTTAGGCATGTACCACGGGGAATCCGTGGCAATACGGAGGAATCGAGACTGCAGGATTTCAAGGCGGTGTAGGCGAGTTTTAGCTGCTATACCCCAAATGTCACAGGCATAAGTGATGGCTGGTCCGGGAGCAATTTATTGGATATGGACATCACTGAGTGTCGATTGTACAATGATGTGGGTCTTCCACGTCAGTTCTACATCAAGCAAAACGCCTAGACATCGTACATATGATTGCCAATGTCCTTCCTCTCTGGTTAGACGAACAGGTGGTAAGTCCTCTAGCTGCCTTCTGGAGAAAGTCATGGCTTGGCTCAAGCACCATCGTTTGATCCAGGTGGTGAGCAGGGGCGGTCCCTCCATAAGGTTGCAGGTTTGCGCTACACTCACTGATTCTGAATATACAACAGGTGCATTTTTCACATTAAAGCTGTACTTGTTTGCATTGTTTTATATACAAACATGTTTCAATTACGCTTATCGTCTGTAGCTGCCAATGACCGCAGAAGTCGAAATAAACAGTGATTAGCTGTAGGAGCCGCAGGTTTGCAGTGAAGAGTTAACGTAAGATTTCGCCCAAATGTAGGCTCTCTGAGGGGTTTGCGGGAAGGTGAAGAGATGGTAGTGGCTTCTTATACATTGCTTAAATGGAGGTTTATAAACCTAGCTCCTCCTACTCTTAGCAACGGCTATAGCGTGACCTTCAGGCTTAGCTTCTGTGTGCTCTGCTTTTGGAACACAGGGAGAATTTAATTAAATGCATGGAGGTTATTCAGAAGAGAGCTCTGTTAAACAACGACGCCACACTTGTTTAGGCTTCTGGGTTTATGGCCACTTTGAAAGATTATAATTTTGTATTGTGGCTGTAAAAAGAAGAGAAGCTCTTGAAGTCTGTGACATTATTCTTAGAGAAGCAAAGGACAGATTTAGCTTCACGGGGCATCTGGTAGCCTTAACTTTGTTTCATCAAGAAAATTTCTAAGACATTTCCAGAGGATTCCCTTAGAGAAGCAATAAGGTTCTATCCTTTTATCATTGGAACAAAAATTCGTAGAGAACTGACTGTAATTTACAGTCGAGAGGAATTTCGTGGAATGTCCGGCGCTTTGTGCTTGATGGACTTCAATAAGGAAAACAATTTATGTGCTACATTCAGCGAATATGTCAAACTCCTCCGAGTACTGTTAACTATGCCAATGTCTACCACTGAAGCAGAATGCTGTTTCTCAACTTTAAAAAGAATAAAGACTTTCCTTAGCAACACAATGTCACAGGACCGATTGTCAGCATTAGCAATGCTTTCAATTGAGAGAGATTTTGTTATGAAGATCAGCGACTTCAACGCAAAAGTTATCGATAGATTCGCCAGGTCTAAGGAGAGTAGAGCAGAGAATCTGTATAAATAGGTGAGTCGTTACTACTCTGTATTTTATTTTTCATTTGTGCACCACCAATAATTTAACCCACCAGCCGCCACTGGTGGTGAGGAGTCCAATGTATTGTTGGATTCTACGTGCAGCCCTATACTGACTTGTTGACATGGAGGTTACAGCTGTGTCGTCTGCGAAAAGGTACAGTGAACAGCGGAGCTTCAACGTATATAAGCGCAAAGATAAAAACACTAACGCACTAATACAGCAACTAGGCAATTACGAAAACGAATACAATAAACATAAAAGACCGCTGTCCATATTTGACAGGACCATAGGAATGGGAGACCCAGAAATGGACATCCATGAGTATCTAAACCCTCTCCTAAGACTTCCATAGAAGTAAGATTACCCATGACTATACACCACACCCTGACATTTGGCAGTCCACAAAATCCTTGCTGTCAGTCAAGGCGGCTCTGGCGGGGAGGCAACCCCTCCCCCTATACTTACACGACATACCGCTATTAACAATGGTTATGATCAATCTTATGCGAACAAATTCAACTTAGAATTAACCTCATACAAGACGCAGCTTACGCGCAGTACTAACAATCATACATATGTACACACTCATTTCATTTGTAAGGATAATGCATGACTAACGCAATCCTAGGACCCATCACTAGCAAAAATGACAGGTTCTACCCGCTTAAGCGTGGACAAACCATTAACTAAGAACTAAAAGTACTATAACTTACACATGACTACCTCCTCTATCATTGCGTTAGGACGACGTTTCCTATTGGAAACGACATTACACCCCACTACATCCCTCACCATGAATCCGCGAGGGCATATTCAGGGCTTCGGCCATGCTTATGTCCTAGCACCCATCCCGTAGGAGAGGGGATCCGTCCCCTTCAGCTGCCGTGGTGCGGGCGCTGTGGACCCTTAGCACTCGTGGTACCTCTGACGTTACTAGAGGAACCTCGGGAGCCCCTCCTTCGGGAGTTGTTCGTATTGGGTTGGTCTCGAGGGGGCAGTGGTTCCCGATACCCGTGGGAATCGAGTACGTCTAAGGACGGGGTTGAGGTAAGCCATTAATTCTCCCGGGTACTAGCCTGCAAAGCTAGTAGAACGTGTCCTAGATCGCCAGGCGACCCCACCGAGATCATATCGGTAGCCTTCAGCTTTGGGGTTGGCACGCGTAAGTGGCGTATCCACTTCCATCCCGTCTTGTGTCCTTGGACCAGATGGGGGGGGCCTTGTTTGTAACCCAGGTCTTGTCCTATGGAAAGCCCCACGGAGGACGCTGAGCGCCCTTTGGGACAGCTCGGATACTCCCTGGTTGAAAGAGGCCCGGGTTTTATTCCTACGGGTTCAAGACTAATGGGAGTAGAATCTCTGGACTCAACTGTTCTAGCACCCAACCTGACCTTGGTTAGGCCACACGGCCAACCTGTACACGCTCTCCATGAATCAGCAGGTGCTTATAGCGGTACTGCTGGAATTCCTCTCCTGACTACTCTTCGGTGGAGGTATTTTCGTGGGTAGTACCTTCGGGTGAAGCTCACACTCCCGGCTGCACCATCCCAGTACAGTAGGGGTTAGTTTATAAATGGATTTTTCCTCCACTTGGAAAAAATGCAAAGAATGTAGGCAGTGGCGGCTGGTGGGTTAAATTATTGGTGGTGCACAAATGAAAAATAAAATACAGAGTAGTAATGACTCACCTATTTATACAGATTCTCTGCTGTACTCTCCTTAGACCTGGCGAATCTATCGATAACTTGTGTTGAAGTCGCTGATCTTCATAACAAAATCTCTCTCAATTGAAAGCATTGCTAATGCTGACAATCGGTCCTGTGACATTGTGTTCCTAAGGAAAGTTTTTATTCTTTTTAAAGTTGAGAAACAGCATTCTACTTCAGCGGTACACATTGGCATAGTTAACAGTACTCGGAGGAGTTTGACATATTCGCTGAATGTAGCACATAAATTGTTTTCCTTAATGAAGTCCATCAAGCACAAAGCGCCGGACCTTCCACGAAATTCCTCTCGACTGTAAATTACAGTCAGTTCTCTACGAATTTTTGTTCCAATGATAAAAGGATAGAACCTTATTGTTTCTCTAAGGGAATCCTCTGGAAATGTCTTAGAAATTTTCTTGATGAAACAAAGTGGAGGCTACCAGATGCCCCGTGAAGCTAAATCTGTCCTTTGCTTCTCTAAGAATGTCACATACTTCAAGAGCTTCTCTTCTTTTCACATCATGATCTTCTATTCTTCTCCTCTTAATTGCAGTTTCTTCGTGTTCCTCGATATCCACGCTATTTCTTACCTTTTGCACTTCCCTTTTAAATGCGTTTAGCTGGGCGATGGCAAACGTTGCATTGCAGTCTTGTTTCTGCAGCAGATTGTACAAAATGTCCACATGTGGCATGATCTTGTAGAAGAATGACAGCCACAATACAAAATTATAATCGTTCTTAGTGGTCAATAACCCAGAAGCCTGAACAAGTGTGGCGTTGTTATTTAACAGAGCTCTCTTCTGAATAACCTCCATGCATTTAATTAAATTTTCCCTGTGTTCGAAAAGCAGAGCACACAGAAGCTAAGCCTGAAGGTCACGCTATAGCCGTTGCTAAGAGTAGGAGGAGCTAGGTTTATAAATCTCCATTTAAGCAATGTATAAGAAGCCACTCCCCTCACTTCACCTTCCCGCAAAACCCGCAGAGAGCCAACATTTGGGTGAAATCTTAGGTTAACTCTTCGCTGCAAACCTGCGGCTCCTACAGCTAATCACTGTTTATTTCGACTTCTGCAGTCATGGGCAGCTACAGACGATAAGCGTAATTGAAACATGTTTGTATATAAAACAATGCAAACAAGTACAGCTTTAATGTGCAAAATGCACCTGTTGTATATTCAGAATCAGTGGGTGTAACGCAAACCTGCAACGTTATGGAGGAACCGCCCCTGACTGTAGGGTATTGATATAGAGAAGGAGGAGAGTGGGTCCCAGGACACTACCTTGAGCAACACCAGCTCTAATAGAACGAGGTGAGGATAATATGCCGTCATGGGAGACAGAGAAGGATCTGTTGAGATAGGAGTATATAAGATGGATTAAGTATGGAGTGTTGTAGTGGATGAGGCGGAAAGTAAACCCTCATGCCAGCGCACACTTGCGAGTGTTCTTGGCGCTAAGGCAAACTGAATTTTCCAAAGTTTTATAACAATGCAGTTGTTGAAATAACAATTGCATCGTGGATATTTGTATATTACGCAAATAGTTTAAATATTCAGTTTAAAATGAGTTATAGTTTTTGAATTACTTATTTTTCTAATCCAACGAAAATACCAGCTGTGCATCCGTATAGCTGTGAATGTTACTTACGTTAAGAGATAACTCGTCATTGTCACTGTCTTCATCGTCTGAGAACTGAAAATTTATGATGATAGGTTCCAAAATGTTGTTACGTGCTATTTCTGTACAAAAGTCGTCTTTTTGTAGTTTATCTTATGTCTCACGCAGTTTTCCCAGTCTTGTTGTGTTCCTTGTCAATTTCTTCGTGAATAAGTCATTCAACGTCAGTCAGTTTTAAAATATTATTCCTGTTTGCAACATAATTTGAGCCCACATTAACTCAATTACATTGTTCTAGCAGTAATAAGGGGGGATATGTGGATCGTGTCTCATTGCTCCAGCTGATACACTTTTTCATGGAAGAGTAACTGAATAGTACTGCTTGGAACTCTCTAGAGTAAATAGAGATTGCGAAGCATTCATAAACAAAGATATAATGTGACCAGACACGTTCTGCCAGACCAGCAGGAAGTGTTTTGTTTCCTCTCATCGAATTTAACAAACACTTTGGCTTATTCAAAGTACATATTTCTTTTATCACGTCATGTCAAATGTTTACGTTTCAGTTCTGAGTAATTTCAAATATACGTTCACGCATACATGCCAACCAATAATGATATTTATTACACTGCTTACGCCGCAATGCATTGTTATAATATAATGGTATCTAATTTATTTATTTCTATTAGGAAAACTATTTGAGGTAAAAATATGGGGTTTCTGCGGTTATGTTAAATGCATTGCTCTCTCCCTCATGGATCAGTTTTGTCAAAATATGAATTTTTGTCTTAACGTGAATAGTATTTATTAGAGGTTGATTAGTGAGACGCTCGTCACACACCATACAGGGGGAATGCAATACGACAACACCGAGTACTCTGTTTGGTTGATCACCTATTAGCGCTCAAGGACAAACACCTTCTCATTTGAAACACATAATAGTTGAATTAATTGCCTGTGTGCAGTAACTGTGACTGTACAGTAATTTCTTCAGTTTGTTTACGTTTGGTGAAGCAACGAGAGACCTTGAAGGCTGCCTTTGTGTAGGTCACGTCATTTTTAGGATGCCCCTTGGTACGTAAGAAATTAACAACTGCATAAAGAAGTTGGTCTCCTTCCTCTTGTCCAGTACATACATCAGATCGCCTCTCGCTTCTTCTCAAACCTGTCAGATGTTCCAGGAGCTGTGATGTACGACATCGGTGTACAAACCCGCCAGCCCAGGCGCCTTAAGAGACGACTCCCACAGGATCTCCTCCTTAGTGACTCTGAATGGAAAAATTATGAGTATTGTTTCACAATGTCTGTTGCTCTTATCTCTTTGATTACTTATTTTTTATTAACTGTTTTCTTCTCTCTTGTTTCACAGTGTTAATTAGATAATAGGAGTCAACTTGGTTTTCCTTACATGTTATTATATAGTTCATAAAGATTCAATTAGTTAACAGGGATCTGTAAAACATGTACTGCTGATCGATCATTGAATAAATTAATAAAAAGAAACCTCATTTTTACTGCTGCAAGGGATGTGCAAAACGTATTTTTACTGCAACAATGGCCATTTTAAATTTCTGCACATCAGATGAACCCACAAAGTCACAATATTATATCATAAACGAAAACTTATTGAAAAAAAAAATGAAGATCTATTTAAAACAACAAATAACTTTTCCGTAGCATTAGCTATTACCAAGACATTCATTGTTTAACGGTACCAAAAATAATTTTTGTCATTATTTTAATTTCCTGAGAGGGACTGCAATGCAGCTTCCAGTTCTTAAACAATTGAACATCATTATTTCCTTTGCGGAAGAAGTTTCTGCTAAATAAAACTCCATTAGGATATTTATAAATTTTAATTTCATTCCAATTGCTTTAAAGAATAACAATGTAATGCTGTTCTCGGTGCTGAACTGTTGTTGCAAAAACAATTCTCTGCTCAACAATTATACATAATGCACTCCAGTCTATGGAATTATAAACTTCATTCAAGAAAGAAACACCTTAAAAAGTTACAATACCAACAGAAGGTAAAGACATGCTTCCAGCACGTGGTCTTCTGAAATAGTTAAGTCTATAGACTTGCCTGTCTATTGAAAACCTACGTTCCAAAACGTATTTGTTAAATTGAGATCGGAAATTATGTCATTTCCTTTGAATTTCCTTCGCGCGCCTTCTCCACGCCGGAATAAAATATTCCGAAACGTTCTGCTTTTGTTTCTGTCGATATCTACATTCTTTTAGCAGTATTTGATGCTCTTTTGTTTAGCCTCATTCGATTGTGTTTATCAATAAGTGATAAAGAACGGCATGATGCAAACAGTTTTATGTTTCAACTGACAATTGTAAATAAAACCTTCATACTTATTGAAATATATGGCTAATTTAATATTATTACCAATGATTTAAATATAAATAAGCAAAATATTACCTGTTTTCACTTTACGTCCTCTAACGTTAAGTCATGTCGCGCGATGAATGAAATGATGTTCAAATGAGTACAGGGTACATTGATTTTAGAGTTACTAGACATTCACCTTTCAGGATAAGAGAAAACCTCCAAAGTTAAGTCATATCAGACGATGAATGAAATGTTCAAATGAGTGCAGGCTTCATAGACTTTAGAGTAACCAGACAGTCATCTTCCAGGATAAAGGAAAAACATCTTCCTTGTCATATCCGACGATGAATGAAATGATGTTCAAATGACTACAGGGTACATAGAGCTTAGGGTCAGTAGACATTAATCTTTCAGGATAAGAGAAAACCTCCAACGTTAAGTCATATAGGACGATGAATGAAATGATTTTCAAATGAGTACAGGGTACACAGAGGTTAGAGTTACCAGACATTCACCTTTGAGGATAAGTTAAAACCTCCAAAGTTGTCATATCGGACGATGAATGAAATTATGTTCAAATGAGTACAGGGTACACAGAGGTTAGAGTTACCAGAGATTCTTTTTCAGGATAAGGGAAAACCTCCAACGTTAAGTCATATCGGACGATGAATGAAATGATGTTCAAATGAGTACAGGGTACACAGAGGTTAGAGTTACCAGAGATTCTTTTTCAGGATAAGGGAAAACCTCCAACGTTAAGTCATCTCGGGCGATGAATGAAATGAATTTCAAATGAGTACAGGGTACACAGAGGTTAGAGTTACCAAGGATTATTTTTCAGGATAAGGGAAAACCTCCAACGTTAAGTCATCTCGGGCGATGAATGAAATGATGTTAAAATGAGTACAGGGTGCATAGAGTTTAGAGTTACCATTCATCTTTCAGGATAAGAAAAAACCTCCAACGTTAAGTCATATCGCACGATGAATGAAATGATTTTCAAATGAGTACAGAATACATAAAGCGTAGAGTTACCAGAGATTCATTTTCAGGATAAGGGAAAACCCTCTACTTTAAGTCACATCCGACGATGAATGAAATGATGTTCAAATGAGTACAGGGTGCATAAAGCTTGGAGTTACCAGAGATTCATCTTTCAGGATAAGGGAAAACCTCCAACGTTAAGTAATATCGGACAATGAATGAAATGATGTTCAAATGAGTACAGGGTACATAGAGCTTAGAGTTACCAGATATTCATCTTTCAGGATAAGGGAAAACCTCCAACGTTAAGTCATATCGGACGTTGAATGAAATGACTTTCAAATGAGTACAGGGTACATGGAGCTTAGTTACCAGACATTCATCTTTCAGGAAAACGGAAAACCCCGAACATTAAGTCATATAGGACGAAGAATGAAATTATATTCAAATGAACCCAGTTCATAGAGCTTATAGTTACCAGACATTCATGTTTCAGGATAGGGGAAACACTGGTATAAACAACCTTATCACCTTGACCTAGAGTCGAACTCGGGACCTCTTGATTATGAGGCATACACGCTATCTATTGTAAGCAGGAGGGTAAAGTTGTTATTCCACAGAATATAAAACAAAGGCTAGTTACATTTTGTTGCAAGCAATATACATGGTTACTTGAAAGAGAAGACAAGAGTTTTAAAAGTGAAAGTCGATGATTGTCATTACGCTATCTGCAAACAAAGGAAGAACGTGCTTGCCCCACTAACACCTTTGACACACATACACGAGGTTGCCGGAACAACAAATTCTCTCGATATTTGCTCTATCAGAAACAAAAGCGACATAAATTCCGGCGGTCAGTCGAGGCTCTGAATGCCAATCATAACATCAATTAATTAAACTGGTGATCAATCATCAATATCTCATAGCCTTTATTATGACGTCGATTCGACATCCATTTTTCTCCCCCACAGAGCTTCCCTTTTTTTTTACATATACCTCCTTCCCATGAGGGGGAGGGGATGCAATGAGCGAATTCGTGGAATTGCAAACAATGTTATGATATGTCGCATGACTGAAATCCTGGATTGCTACAGTGTGATAGATTTGCTTTCTCCTCTGTACCCGACTAGGTAGAAGTTAAAGCAATGAACGGTGCTTTACAATAGTCACAACAATGTCCTAGTTACACCTTAGCAACGGAACTACCTAGCAACATTCTCCTCTGTCGAAAGAAAACAGTAATAATTCCAAAGCATACACTTGTTTTTGCTGTTTCTCTTTTGTTTATGACTAACATACGTGATCAAGCGAATCTGTATTTAACAAATTTTAACCCTAAAAGGAAACACAAGAGGCGTATATAAAACAGTCACTAATTTTGAAAGAGTAGAAGTTAAAGCAGCAAATCTAGTTATCCTTGACGCCGCTGCGTGTCTCTGCTGTATTTTTAGTAGCATTGTGGTTGTTCCACTTTATTTTGTATTTATTTTATTTCCCTCTACGCCCTCAATATACCGTCATGTTCTCACCACAATATAGCCTTTATTTTTCTTTACACTTTTATTTATCTACAGTCGTCGTTCTTCTCGTGTTACGCCGTCATCTAGCGGAGGAAAATTTTACCTTTTATTTTTTACTCTCTCTGCTACACATGACCGTAGAAGAAGGGGAAGAAAGAATTATGACTTCATATCTGACAACAGCAAATATGTAGGAAATGATTACTCTACAAGGAAAATCAGTTTCAAATAAACGGTATGCTTTAAACTAGGGATGAGTTGATAGAACAATTTTTTTTTTTGTTCCGGATACCGGTATAGGATATTTTCCATGATACCCGGTACTTCTATGCTCGATACCGTCATTTCTATGAAGGCTGTTTAATAAATAATGATCATAATTTTTGTTTGACGACGTACGTTTACTCATCCTCATAATTTTGATGTTTCTTCTCAAAATAATCTCCCCTGAATGCGATGTATTTGTCCCAGCGTTTCTGCCAGTCTTCAAAGACATGCTGGAAACCATTTTTGGAGATATCCTTCAAAATTGCCTCCGCAGCCTTCACCACTGCTTCTGATGATGGATAATGCCTCCCACAAAGGCGTTTCTTCAAGTTAGGGAATAGAAAAAGTCATATAGGGCTAAATCCGGACTATAGGGAGGGTGAGGGGTGCACTTCACGTTGATTTTTACAAGATATACAGCAACAATATCGGCAATATCTCTCCAAGCTGTTTGAAAAAGTAATTCATCACCGTCTTCTGTCTTACCTTAATCATAACCATGTTCTTCCGCCTTATCAATTTGGATTTCGTCACACACCTTCCACTGCCCATCAGCTTTTACGATTAACTCAGTCAATTGTTCACGACTTCGAGGCCCATCAGTATACCACGGCTGTCCTCCTTGATGTGGCACAGGCATTTGACAAGGTTGGGCATGATGGTTTGCTCCTTAAGCTCTACCGCATCGGTCTCCCTAATTACTTATCACATCTAATCCACAGTTTCCTCTACGACCGCAGCTTTTCAGTACGCATTAGTGGAAAGCTTTCATCCCCACGTAATATTACCGCAGGTCTCCCACAGGGTTCTATCTCGGCCCGACTCTATTTAATATCTACATTTCTGATATTCCTGACTTAGCTCCGACTTCTTTAGCTCTTTACGCTGATGACACAGTACTATATTATTCTCATGTTAATCTCCGGCACGCACAACAAGTAATACAACTCTCTTTAAATCGCCTAACTCATTGGTTCAGAACTTGGCGGATCTCTTTGAACCCTCAGAAAACCGAAGCTAAAATCTTCACTCTTCGCCGATATACTCCGCTTACTCCGTTGTGTCTCTACAGGAACAATGTCCCTTGCCTCCCCACTACAACTTCCGTTAAATACCTTGGAGTGCTTTTGGACTCTCGACTGACCTGGCGTGCTCATATCGATCGTCTTATATCACTGGCCTCCGGGCGACTTTCAAAACTCTCACCTCTGTTGCATCGCCGTTCCAGCCTCGGCCTACAGTCTTCATTGTTATTCTACAGATCACTCGTTTGTCCGCTTATTACATATGCCTGCCAAGTGTGGGGGGCCGCACACACATGTCATCTCCGTCGTCTTCAGGTCATACAGAGTCGCTTCATGCGCATCGCTACCAACGCTCTATGGTTCATCCGTAATCAGCAGCTCCATCACGAACTGGGACTGTTACCTCTTCACGACTACATTCGCAGGATCGCTCGTCGTTTGTTTTCCACGCTTCAAGAAGTTCCAGGAGCTGTGCATTATAACATCGGCGTCCGCACACGCCAGCCCTCACGCTTGAAGAGGAGACTACCACAAGACCTGCTTCTAAGTGATACATCTGATTCGAGTGATTCTAGTGCTTGATGTCTGTCTTACATCTTCAATATTGACATAATTTCTCAGAGAGTATTATTGGAGTTCTAACTTAATGTAGTTAGGAAGCGGCCTGCTAGCCTACCCCTGAGTGTTATTGTTCTTAATGTACTGTTACCTTCTTTTCAGTCTGATCTGTAAAGCATTGTACTGCTGATCAATCAATAAAATATTATATAAAAATATATTGGCAATATGCGGCCGCGCATTATCGTGGTGCCGCATCCAGCCTCATATTTTGCGCCTCATATGGACTTGCAATGTTTTCAGGACATTCCTGTAGTATTCCCGTAGGGGAAAGATCCGCCCCCTTCAGCTGCCGTGGTGCGGACTCTGCGGACCCCTAGCATTCGTGGTATAGTGGCCGCGCTCAAACCATCCCCAACCGGCTCTCTTTGTAGGGAAAAAACTGTTCTTCCCCTTAACCAAAATGTCATAAACAGCTTAAGAAACATCAACCATGGTCAGAGGTGAAGAATGTTAGGCACGTGTTTACAGCTGAGAATACCCAGCTGAGAATAACGTTTAGAGGCAAAATATGTATGTATGTATGTATGTATGTATGTATGTATGTATGTATGTATGTATGTATGTATGTATGTATGTATGTATGTATGTATGTATGTATGTATGTATGTATGTATGTATGTATGTATGTATGTATGTATGTATGTATGTATGTATGTATGTATGTATGTATGTATGTATGTATGTATGTATGTATGTATGTATGTATGTATGTATGTATGTATGTATGTATGTATGTATGTATGTATGTATGTATGTATGTATGTATGTATGTATGTATGTATGTATGTATGTATGTATGTATGTATGTATGTATGTATGTATGTATGTATGTATGTATGTATGTATGTATGTATGTATGTATGTATGTATGTATGTATGTATGTATGTATGTATGTATGTATGTATGTATGTATGTATGTATGTATGTATGTATGTATGTATGTATGTATGTATGTATGTATGTATGTATGTATGTATGTATGTATGTATGTATGTATGTATGTATGTATGTATGTATGTATGTATGTATGTATGTATGTATGTATGTATGTATGTATGTATGTATGTATGTATGTATGTATGTATGTATGTATGTATGTATGTATGTATGTATGTATGTATGTATGTATGTATGTATGTATGTATGTATGTATGTATGTATGTATGTATGTATGTATGTATGTATGTATGTATGTATGTATGTATGTATGTATGTATGTATGTATGTATGTATGTATGTATGTATGTATGTATGTATGTATGTATGTATGTATGTATGTATGTATGTATGTATGTATGTATGTATGTATGTATGTATGTATGTATGTATGTATGTATGTATGTATGTATGTATGTATGTATGTATGTATGTATGTATGTATGTATGTATGTATGTATGTATGTATGTATGTATGTATGTATGTATGTATGTATGTATGTATGTATGTATGTATGTATGTATGTATGTATGTATGTATGTATGTATGTATGTATGTATGTATGTATGTATGTATGTATGTATGTATGTATGTATGTATGTATGTATGTATGTATGTATGTATGTATGTATGTATGTATGTATGTATGTATGTATGTATGTATGTATGTATGTATGTATGTATGTATGTATGTATGTATGTATGTATGTATGTATTTATTTATTCACTGCATTTGGGTACTACCCGGTGGCAGAGTTAAGAATACAGATCAAATTACAAATACTAGATTTACAACAATAACACAATAAACAATACAAACATTATATTATTTTAACTTTAGTCACTTAAAACATATCCAATTACTTCTCTGTTTACATATTATATTCCATTAAACTATAAGCCATCTAGATTTTTTCTAAATCTCTTCAGCGACAGGGGACAGCCCTGAAAGACTGCTACAGGCAATTCATTCCATTCTTCAATGGTTCTATTAACAAAAGAAAATTTTCCTACGTCGGTTCTGTATCTTCTACCCTTAATTTTATACCTATGATCGTTTCGTCCATAATAATCCGGATTATCTAACCTTACACTAACGTCCAGGTATGCCTTTACACCTGCATTAGCTTTGAATAATGCTACCAACCTATGTTTTTTACGCCTAATTCTTAATTCCTCCCATTTAGTCTCATCTCCTTTTATAGGCCCAACTTGCCTCTTTTTATGAATTTTATTGCCCTCTTCTGTATTTTTTCTAATGGATCGATTTGGTTAACTCTATACGGGTCCCAGCATGCTACTCCATATTCCATAACCGGCCGCACTAAGGCCTTGTAGGCAATTTCCCTGCACCTAGCGCTCTCCTTTTTCAATATTCTCATTACGAAATGTAATGCCTTCCACGCATTCCTAAATGTGGAATTTACTTGTTCGTGCCATCCAACAAATATAAATAATCAGAATTCACTGTAATAAATCGTCATTGATCTTTAAAAATAAATTTTAAATGATTAATGTTTCCTATCATAATACATAATGTTACAGCTCTTTATAACAACTGAAAAGAGATATATTACCTATGCTGTTATAGTATTAGTACTTCTATTACGTACAATAACTAAATGCGTAGTATTAGCGTAATATCTAAGGAAAGTTTAGTAAAACATCATTACAATTTTAAAAGAGTTAAATTGCATCAGTGTGCATGAATTTTCGAGGGATATTTACTTGCAAATCAAAGAAGCACATTGGATATTCTGGTAGTTAATAATAATTTATAAGCAAAGATTGCACGTTACTGTGTTTATTGCAATCATGAGCCGATTCATACTAAAATAATTAATCTTTATTCTATGGCAGCTACAGATGGTGAATTCCTGTTGATTTAACAAAGCAGTAAATACTTCAAGAGAGAGAGAGAGAGAGAGAGAGAGAGAGAGAGAGAGAGAGAGAGAGAGAGAGAGAGAGAGAGAGAGAGAGAGAGAGAGAGAGAGAGAGAGAGAGAGAGAGAGAGAGAGAGAGAGAGAGAGAGAGAGAGAGAGAGAGAGAGAGAGAGAGAGAGAGAGAGAGAGAGAGAGAGAGAGAGAGAGAGAGAGAGAGAGAGAAAGAAAGCAACCAAGAAATTAAAGAAAAACTAGTAAGGAAACTCTATTACTCTTTTTAAATTTTAGAGGCTTTTTACAAGGATGTCTGCTAATTTTACAAGTTTGAATAAAGTTAAGCAGTGTATTTTGGGGGGGGGGGGGTGGGTCTTCTGCTAAACACAATTTAAATAAATAATCACGTACATTCCGCACAATCAGGGGCGGTTCCTCCATAAGGTTGCAGGTTTGCGCTACACCCACTGATTCTGAATATACAACAGGTGCATTTTGCACATTAAAGCTGTACTTTTTTGCATTGTTTTATATACAAACATGTTTCAGTTACGCTTATCGTCTGTAGCTGCCCATGACCGCAGAAGTCGAAATAAACAGTGATTAGCTGTAGGAGCCGCAGGTTTGTAGTGAAGTGTTAACCTAAGATTTCGCCCAAATGTAGGCTCTCTGAGGGTTTTGAGGGAAGATGAAGAGATGGGAGTGGCTTCTTATACATTGCTTAAATGGAGGTTTATAAGCCTAACTCCTCCTACTCTTAGCAACGGCTATAGCGTGACCTTCAGGCTTAGCTTCTGTGTGCTCTGTTCTTCGAACACAGGGAGAATTTAATTAACTGCATGGAGGTTATTCAGAAGAGAGCTCTGTTAAACAACAACGCCACACTTGTTCAGGCTTCTGGGTTTATGGCCACTTTGAAAGATTATAATTTTGTATTCTGGCTGTCTTTCTTCTATAAGATCATGCCACATGTGGACATTTTGTACAATGAGCTGCAGAAACGAGACTGCAATGCAACATTTGCCATCGCCCAGCTAAACGCATTTGAAAGGGAAGTGCAAAAGGTAAGAAATAGCGTGGATATCGAGGAACACGAAGAAACTGCAATTAAGAGGACAAGAATAGAAGATCATGATGTGAAAAGAAGAGAAGCTCTTGAAGTATGTGACATTCTTAGAGAAGCAAAGGACAGATTTAGCTTCACGGAACATCTGGTAGCCTCGACTTTGTTTCATCAAGAAAATTTCTAAGACATTTCCAGAGGATTCCCTTAGAGAAACAATAAGGTTCTATCCTTTTATCATTGGAACAAAAATTCGTAGAGAACTGACTGTAATTTACAGTCGAGAGGAATTTCGTGGAATGTCCGGCGCTTTGTGCTTGATGGACTTCAATAAGGAAAACAATTTATGTGCTACATTCAGCGAATATGTCAAAATCCTCCGAGTACTGTTAACTATGCCAATGTCTACCGCTGAAGCAGAACATTGTTTCTCAACTTTAAAAAGAATAAAAACTTTCGTTAGGAACACAATGTCACAGGACCGATTGTCAGCATTAGCAATGCTTTCAATTGAGAGAGATTTTGTTATGAAGATCAGCGACTTCAGCGCAAAATTTATCGATAGATTCGCCAGGTCTAAGGAGAGTACAGCAGAGAATCTGTATAAATATGTGAGTCATTATTACTCTGTATTTTATTTTTCATTTGTGCACCACCAATAATTTAACCCACCAGCCGCCACTGTGCATAGTAATTAAATGTCATAAACGCTTTAGAACTCGAGAAAGTTTAGAAATAATGTTAGATATATATTACAAGTATGAATGGAAATCCATGTTAGGTTCGATACCCACGGTCTCCACATCTTAATTAAATTACGCAAGTGCTAAAGGTCAATAACTATTAAACACTAATAAATGTATAAAACTATACTAAGTAAAACACTATGTAACTTCTATAAATATAATCTTAATTAACTCACATAGGAAGCACGTTTGTACAGTCTAAGCTAATTTCTGAGGACACAAGAATAATATTGCAACAGCGTTCTAACTTGGTGAACGTATTAAGAAGGACCACCCCGTATGTTTAAGGGTGGAAGACCCTTATAATTGCTTACATGTGAGGAGGCGTGGTCAGAAGGGAAAGCTTTTGACGTCGCCTGGGATGCGATGGACGAGGCTACTATACCTCTGACGTTACTAGATGAAACTCGGACCGAACATTCGAGCCCCTCCCTGAATGGGATTTTTTCGGATTGGGTTGGACTCGGGGTCAGTGGTTCCCGATACCCGAGGGAAATCGGGTACGTCTCTGGCCGGGATTGAGGGAAGCCATATATTACCGCGTACTAGCCAGCACAACTAGTAGAAGCTTTACTGGACCACCAGGCAGCCCTACCGAGGTTAATCGGCAGCCTTCTTCTCTGGGGTTGGTGCATGTAATTGGCGTATGCACTTCCATCCCGTCTTGAGTCCATAGGACCAGATGGGGGGGGGAGCTTGTTAGTCTGTAGGTCTTGCCCTATGGAAAGCTCCACGGAGGCGGTGGGCGCCCTTTTGGGACAGCTCAGTAACTCCCTGGTCATTAGAACGGGGCTCAGTCTTCACTCTGAGTGGATTGCCCTGTCTAGCCTATGCGAAGTTTCCGCTATGCCCAACGTGGTTCGGAGTCCAGGTATATGCTTTAGGTCCTCTCGCCTCATCGTCACTATCACCCTATCATTGGAGGTAATGGAGACCGCCATCTGGGTGCCTCCACCTGAGAAATGGTGTCCGGATATCACATGGTGGGGTGAGGTAACCCCGAAGGCCAAGGTGTCATGTGCGGGGTGTTGGTAATGTCTGTTTAGTTAACCCACGTGCAGTCGGCCGCTGCCTTTGACGAACCCTTATAATTGTTTTACAACCCTGGCCCGCCTGCTGGCAGACCATTCCGCAAGGTTGCCACCTTTCTCGATACGTCATGAGTATCGTACGAGGTTTCGTCTAAATAAATTATCTTATGTCCATTACTACAAATCTTTCTTAGTTTTGACATATATATCGCCAAGCTAAAATTCTACTGGATTCCATAATAACCCTTCTCTTATTCAAAGTGCGGTATTTAAAACCCAGCTCCTTTAGCAGGCCGCGCAAAGTGCAGTGCCCATAAGGAAAATCACAAATTTCTTACAAATGTGCAACCAATTCGTCTAAGATGGGCGCTCTCCCTTTCGCATAGAATCTATACATTACTCGACGAATTAAAACGCATGTGAAATTATCTACTTTAGAGAAACGTTTCCTTTTGTTTTCACACTTGATCGGCGTCTTTGGTATTCCTTTCGTCACAATATTTCTTCCTGTATTTCTATGAATACCCAGAATTTATCATCAGCTTCATTGCACGACCCCTTACCAAGATTATTTGTCAGCAAATATTTATATGTGTTCAAAACAAGCGCTTGAATTTGCTTAGAAACAGTTCCCGTTATAACTTTGTGTTTTGAGGCTTTTCCAGTAACATAACTCGGCCCAGTTATTCATACTATCGTCATTACTTTGATTATTTTCATTTGACTGAATGTTATCTACTACTTCATTTGCATTTACCACTGCATTTACTTCCCACGGCCTTCACATCGTGACACATAACGAATGTATGCACGTAATGAAACAGATCAACTGGAAGTTGGAACTTTGGGAACTGAGACTCCACGTGGAGTAAATATAGGACTGTTATTTTCAGAAAATCAGGATTGCTATTGGTCCTCAACGACAGTGTTCCATTTCTGAAGTTTGGAGATAGATTTATGACGGTCATTAGTGGGCGGGAGAGTCAGGTCCCTTGAGGTCCCTTTGAGTGGGAACTGCACACACGTTAACAAAACAGACGTTAACATACGTTAACGTTGCTGCAGGATCCACATTCTCAGACTTTTTTTCTTTTTTGTAATTTACGTTCTCCAACGTTGTCATATCGGACGAAGAATGAAATAATGCTCAAATGGACCCAGTGCCCACAGAGCTTAGAGTTAGCTACATTCGTCTTGGATAAGGGAAAACCCACAGAAATCTTATCCAAGTAACCTACCCTGACCGAGATTCGAACTCGGGACCTCTTGAACGTGAGGCAGACACTCTGCCATCTACGCTACCAAGGCGGGCTCTCGGGCTTTGCAATGTTTTACTTGAGGGAAAATATTTTGTGATTTAAAAGAAACACACACTAAAAAGTGTGGGGGATAGTACAGAGCCTTCGGGGACTCCGCCTCTCACGGGTCTCAGTGTAGATGTTTTCCCCGCTTCTGTGACTTTGAATGTTCTATTTCTGAGAAAGCTGTGTATGATGTTGATTAGCTGTGTAGGTAGCCCCAGTTGGATGAGTTTGAAGATCAGGCCGGCAAGCCATGTCGTGGAGAAGGCCTTCTTGACCTCAAAAACACCACTGTCGTGAAGGCGCGTTCCTGGAAACCCAGGGCAGTTGTCTCCACCACAGGTAGCAGCTGTTCGGTAGTCGAGTAAAGAGATATGAATTTTTAGTAATATTTTATCTAAAAGTTATTCTAAATGAAGACTTGAAAATATCTCACCCATTTTCAAGATTATCATTGCCACGAACTTATCTTAATGTGTAATTTAATACAAATTATTACAGGCATTTAGAGTAAATCAAAATGTTCCACGTAGTGCAATTTTTCGTGCAAATACTTTTGGTGTTTCCTTGGAATATACTCAACTAAGGCATTAACCAACGGTCAATTTTTATTTCTTTATTTGGGTTTAAAGATTTTCTTTTGAAGGTTTTGTTAAGTAATAAGCGAAACACAGTACTTCTCCATATATTATGTACATAAAACCAGCACGTATAAATACTCCATGAATGTAAGCTACACAAGCACATTGTTGCTCTATGTCGGAGCACGCAGTGTTTTGTTTCAAGCGGTAAACCGCTTGTCCATTGTCATTTGTGGTGATTGAATTTTCCGCTGACAGCGTTATTTTTACGTTATGGCAGTGCCAATTACAGTTTGGACGTGCACGTCCGCCTTGGTTTTTCATCCATTAGCCCCAACACTGTGGCATCGCAGGTGATAGCTGTCATCTGTAATGAAAATTGGCGTTAAATTACAAAACAAAACATCTCATTTTGCTTAACATCTTTAATGCTCCATAACAACCACAAAAATCTGACTGTCGAAACAAAATCATGTTTATCCGGTTCTATGGAGGAGGTCGTTCTTTAACAACGCACGCTTTAAAAATATGACAATCGCGTTGTTCGCTGCGATCTATGAGTTGAACGCTACCTTTTGCGCAGTCAGATGTTTTCTGCTATTTTGTTATAAATCTGAGTTTAAAGGAGCGGTACGTTGCTCTTGCCGTGAGCTTGAGACGCGGTACTAATTCCCAGATAAGAGCAGATGGTCTCCTTAAGCCCCTCCTCTTGTCGTATCTTGATAATGGCTCCAGCTCCTAGATGTCTTGTTTCACTGAAGGACAAACGAGGAAAACTGCGTTATACGTCCATTATCACCTTACAGGAATAACACCTAGAAATGACGCTTTTTAACTTTAAGGAACTCTGTAGCGCCATAAACACAGTATAACCTCGCTTGACCGCATCAAATGGGAGATTTCCTTCAATTACTGTATTTTTATGTAGTGTAAGTAGGGCAACTTTATCTTCCACTCGACATTTCCCTACCAATATTTCGCCTAAAATACGTGTTTTCAAAATCCCTGAATTTTTTGTACATGAATTATTATTCGAAGATTTTCATATCTCTAATACCTTTTAGTTAAATAGCATGAGTTTAAGGTATATCCTAAATATAATTTTCTGGGATATCCTCAGAAGTCCTTTTCCGTTCACATTTACTTTTATGTAACTGAAAACATCAAGAAATAAATAATATTTTGCTACAATTATGTCGGAAGATTAATCAAATAATACTCAAATAAACCCACGGTCCATAGAGCTTAAAGTTACCAGAAATTCATCTTTCAGGTTAAGGGGAAACCTCCAACGTTAAGTCATATCGGACGATGAATGAAATGATGTTCAAATGAGTACAGGGTACATAGAGCTTATTGTTACCAGACATTCATCTTTCAGGATAAGGGAAAACCTCCAACGTTAAGTCATATCGGACGATGAATGAAATGATGTTCAAATGAGTACAGGGTACATAGAGCTTATTGTTACCAGACATTCATCTTTCAGGATAAGGGAAAACCTCCAACGTTAAGTCATGTCGGATGATGAATGAAATGATGTACAAATGAGTACAGAGTACATAGAGCTTATTGTTACCAGACATTCATGTTTCAGGATAAGAGAAACCTCCAATGTTAAATCATTTCGGACGCTGAATGAAATGTTGTTCAAATGAGTACAGGGTACATAGAGCTTAGAGTTACCAGACATTCATCTTTCAGGATAAGAGAAAACCTCCAATGTTAAATCATTTCGGACGCTGAATGAAATGTTGTTCAAATGAGTACAGGGTACATAGAGCTTAGAGTTACCAGACATTCATCTTTCAGGATAAGAGAAAACCTCCAACGTTAAGTCATATTGGACGGTGAATGAAATGATGTTCAAATGAGTACAGGGTACATAGGGCTTAGTGTTACCAGACATTCATCTTTAAGGATAAGGGAAAACCTCCAACGTTAAGTCATATCGGACGATGAATGAAATGATGTTCAAATGAGTACAGGGTACATAGAGCTTAGAGTAACGAGACATTCATCTTTCAGGATAAGGGAAAACCTCCAACGTTAAGTTATATCAGACGATGAATGAAATGATGTTCAAATGAGAACAGGGTACATGGAGCTTAGAGTTATCAGGCATTCATCTTTTAGAATAAAGAAAAACCCAGGACAAAAACCTTATCCAGATAACTGGCCCTAACTGAGATCAAACTCGGATTTCTTGAACTTGAGGCAGAAACGCCACCATCTACACTGCAGAGGTGGGCAGTTGTTCTTTTGTTTATCTCGTCGCATATGGTCCAGCTTTTAAAAAGTTCTGTTATTGAAAGCCTATGTTTTCTCTAGGATAAGCTATGAGAAAAATGGTAATAAACCCGTTTCTATGAAGATTAAGATGAATCAGACAGAATATCCGCTTTTAATGAGTAGAGAAATGCACGTGGGAGCACACATTGGGCATTTTGTCTCTCTTCCAGTTAGAAGTGGTAGAGGAAGTTAGAATATAAATGTATAGTTGACAGGCTTTGAGGGAAATATCCTGTTTTTGTTGACAACTAGGTTGACAATGAATCACTGACAGGCTTGCTGATTTATACGGACTTCCGTCTTTTGTTTGACAGACTACTTCGATGATTTTGCGTAATCTGTGCCGGACGTATCAAATATAACAAATGTTACCCTGATTTCCATTCTGATCTTCTCAAAGCAAGACTAAAAATCTTATTCACATTATTTTCGTGTTTCACTCTTCTACAAACGGACCTTTTTAAACCAAATCTCATTGTTCTATCTTCTTATTTCCAAAAAGAAATACAGGAAATTAAGAAGTATTTACCGTTCTGTGGTAAATTCTCCCAGTGGAAAACAATAGCTTGTCTGAACCTTGAAAGGCTGTCTGAAAGTAAACGGGATATATCTCTGTAACACACGGGAATTCTCATTAGCTTCATCCTTGTTTTCCCTCCTATTGTTGCCACTTGCTAATAACGTGGTATAAGTAACACTGGGCAACAAAAAATAATTTTTGATTTTTTTATCATTTCATGAGGCAATTTTTAAATAATTTTGGGTCGAGAAAAACAAATATGATAATGAAAAATTTTTTATTTACTTTATTTTCTGTGATATATAGAAGGTGGAAGTATTACATATTAACGAATTGAGAGAAAAGGATACATTTTAATTACATACATGCTAACAACAATGAAAGTGCATTTGATTTTTTAAACTGGTAATTACATGCTAAGAATTCTAAATTTCTTGAAAAATACTTCGCAGATAGTCGTGTCTGAAGAGAATTATGTGGTGGCCTATTGACTTCGTCGTCTTTTAGCTTGCCTCTTGTGATGGAGTTCCGCAGAATCCCTATACAAAGACCAACAGTAATCCACAAGCATTACTTCATTCCAACGGCCCTGATATCTTTGTTCCATAACAGAAATGTGCTGATGGAATCTCTCCCCGTGTTCATCACTAACAGTTCCACAACTAGGAGGGAAAAAGTCTAGGTGAGAGTGGAGAAAATGGATCTTAAGGGACATGTTGTATCCAAGGTTACGGTATTTTTGCAGGAGCACTGTCACCAAATGCTTGTAGTTGTCATCTCTTTTGTTGCCTAAAAATCCATGAAATAAAATGTGTAGTGTTTAACGCCCGCTTTTACTACATACGGCACCGCAGGCGGTGACACTGATGATACATGAGATGAAGATGGAGCACCGGTGGAATGAGATGGCGGGGGAAACCGGAGATCCCGGAGAAAACCCGCCCCAACGCCGTTTTGTCCAGCACAAATCTCACTTTGCGGTCGCCTGGGATCGAACCCAGGCCGCCTTGGTGAGAAAATCCATGAACAACACCCTTGAAGGCTTCCCAAGCTTCCTTTTCTTTCCCCTCCAAAATTTAATCAAATGCAGGATCCTTTACAAGTTCTCTTATTTGTGGTCCGACAAAAATGCCTTCCTTAACTTTTGCATCACTTAATTTTCAAAATTTCTCTCCCGTTGTGTCTTGTTATTTGACAGGTGTGCTAACTCTTAAAAGAAATCCCCCAAATTTAAAATCTTTATTCTAAAATATGAAATGACACTTTATCTTCAAAACAAAAAGTAATCTATCAGTTTTATGATGATTTTTGAATTCAGCAGATGGAAATACATATAAATTCACTATTTTTATTCCAAAAGCATTTTCACTGTGGCCCAGTGAAATTAACTGTAATAATTTGTAACCTTGATCACACTGTCTTATGCAGAATATTTTCCTTATCACATTATGTCATTTTTAGTTTTTTTATGTTTCTTGGGGCACAATTTATTCGAAAATGCTTGGTTTTCGGTAAAAGTCCTATATTTTCTATTTGTAAGTTCATCAAGCGGTAACTATAAAGCTTACCGCTATAATACCACAACAATTTTTTCCTAGGTAGAGAAAACTACAGTGTTCCTACCTGCCAAGTTTGAATTCTCCATCTTGAATCAGACGAGTGTTATAATTGTTTACATTAAGTAATTTCGGAAAACTTTATATATATAAGCATTGGAAAAACTAGGCAGCTATAAAATGTTTTGTTTTTCAGTTTACTCGGGGGACAAACTGAGAGAAATATAAAGGAGGGTTGAAGGCAATTTTTAAATGCAATTGCATTCCTCTAACTTCTTGCATTCGCCGTATGTGTCAAACAAACAAAAGAAACACATCTATTGAAAGGAACGTCGACACGCGCGATGCCAGGCAGGCACCATCCTGGCAATGAGCAGCCAATGTAATGCAGAAAAAGTCAATAAACACATTTGCAAGAAAATTTCCTATATACTAATAGAAAGAGAAAATATTAGATTTGTTGTCGAGGTAATGGACGACAGAAATGGAAGCAATTGCACCCTTATCAGAAGACTGTGAAGAACCATAAATGTAACCGACATATTTAAAGCTTTTATCATTGTATGCCTCCATTTTATTGGTTATTTGTAATATATACCTGTTTTTGCCTACAGAATCGTGTTCTCAAATAATGAAGTAACAAGTAAAAGCAGGAGTAATGCATGGACTCAGAAACTGAATCTCTTAAAATAGAATTTAGTAGCAGTGTAGACAGTTCCGTTTTAATGATGTATCATATACAATATCGAACTGTCACACCGGTCGCTGCCGTCGCCGAAGTTGCGATTGCATAATACTTATAATACATATGGCAACAGGGCACCCCATAAGACCTGTACTGTCTTCTAAGGGCGAGACGAGCTACAAATGTGTCAGTTTTCAGAAAACGAAACATATATTTGGATTCAGTATTTATCTGTTGCCTTTGGAGATGGTTTGTTATTCTGTGATATGCTACCACCCAGTAGATAGTGCTGGAGGTCTGTTTTTTGTGGCTAGTCTTTGACAGTACACACGTCTTTGCTTTCCACTCGATATTTACGACGTGCGGTGTCACAAATCAACACTCATATCCAAACAAAATAGGCTTCTGTGTTTATTATACTTCAAAATGACGTTGGAACTTGACCCAGAAGGAATTCGATCAACAAAAACACGGCCACGATGATCGAGGCGAACAAACATGGATTATGTTGCAATCTTTTCACTCTTATTGTGAAAACTTGCAGTTAAATTCACTTAACGTTCTCTACTCCTGCACAAACTATTTTTATGAAAACTTATTCCTGTATCAACTTCAAAATAAACATTATCTGATTGGTAATTTTGCTCTAGCGATAGTCAAACGTTTTAAAATTGATTGTCTAGGTGTTGGACTTTGACATTCAGCTGTCTTTGCTTGATCAAGAGTTAGAAAAAGGAATAACGATTTCTCGTTTGAGAAAAATATAAGATTGGAAATGCTTGCCCCGTAGCTCAGTCTGTGGAGCACCTACCTGCCTGCCATGCTAGGGGTCCCGGGTTCCATTGCCGGAGGTAGGGGTGGGGATTTTTCTCCTACCAAGATAATTCCTTATCTTCCCCACAGTCTGGAAGTATGAATGAGAGTGCGAATATATGTGTGTATAATATAGTGACTAAAACCCAACGAGTACGAGTTAACACCTTCGATATGTTCCAAACGAGAACGGCCACCGATATGACCATTGCAGTTAAAGGCGAGGTATAAATGTGTACGTGATCTTATGATTAAACACAACGAATACGAGCTAGCACCTTCGATATGTTCCAAAGGAGAACGGCCGCCGATATAACCATTGTAGTTAAAGGCGAGGTATAAATGTGTACGTGATCTAATGATTAAAACCCAACGAGTACGAGTTAACACCTTCGAGATGTTCCAAAGGCGAACGGCTGCCGATATGACCATTGTAGTTAAAGGCGAGTTATAAATGTGTACGTGATCTAATGATTAAAACCCAACGAATACGAGTTAACACCTTCGAAATGTCCAAAGGAGAACGGCCGCCGATATGACCATTGTAGTTAAAGGCGGGGTATAAATGTGTAGGTGATCTAATGATTAAAACCCAACGAATACGAGTTAACACCTTCGAAATGTCCAAAGGAGAACGGCCGCCGATATGACCATTGTAGTTAAAGGCGAGGTATAAATGTGTACGTGATCTAATGATTAAAACCCAACGAATACGAGTTAACACCTTCGATATGTTCCAAAGGAGGGTGACAGCTGATATGACCATTGTAGTTAAAGGCGGGGTATAAATGTGTACGTGATCTAATGATTAAAACCCAACGAATACGAGTTAACACCTTCGATATGTTCCAAAGGAGGGTGACAGCTGATATGACCATTGTAGTTAAAGGCGGGGTATAAATGTGTACGTGATCTAATGATTAAAACCCAACGAATACGAGTTAACACCTTCGATATGTTCCAAAGGAGAACGGCCGCCTATATGACCATTGTAGTTAAAGGCAGGGTATAAATGTGTACGTGATCTAATGATTAAAACCCAACGAATACGAGTTAACACCTTCGATATGTTCCAAAGGAGAACGGCCGCCCATATAACCATTGGAGTTAAAGGCGAGGTATAAATGTGTACGTGATCTAATGATTAACACCTAACGAATACGAGTTAACACCTTCGATATGTTCCAAAGGAGAACGGCCGCCGATATGACCATTGCAGTTAAAGGCGGGGTATAAATGTGTACGTGATCTAATGATTAAAACCCAACGAATACGAGTTAACACCTTCGATATGTTCCAAAGGAGAACGGCCGCCCATATGACCACTGGAGTTAAAGGCGAGGTATGAATGTGTACGTGATCTAATGACTAAAACCCAACGAATACGAGTTAACACCTTCGAGATGTTCCAAAGGAGAACGACCGCCGATATGACCATTGTAGTTAAAGGCGGGGTATAAATGTGTACGTGATCTAATGATTAAAACCAACGAATACGAGCTAAAACCTTCGAAATGTTCCAAAGGCGAACGGCCGCCGATATGACCATTGTAGTTAAAGGCGAGTTATAAATGTGTACGTGATCTAATGATTAAAACACAACGAATACGAGTTAACACCTTCGATATATTCCAAAGGAGAGTGGCCGCCGATATGACCATTGTAGTTAAAGGCGAGGTATAAATGTGTACGTGATGTAATGATTAAAACCCAACGAATACGAGTTAACACCTTCGATATGTTCCAAAGGAGAACGGCCGCCGATATGACCATTGTAGTTAAAGGCGAGGTATAAATGTGTACGTGATCTAATGATTAAAACCCAACGAATACGAGTTGACACCTTCGATATGTTCCAAAGGAGAACGGCCGCCGATATGACCATTGGAGTTAAAGGCGGGGTATAAATGTGTACGTGAGCTAATGATTAAAACCCAACGAATACGAGTTAACACCTTCGATATGTTCCAAAGGAGAACGGCCGCCGATATGACCATTGGAGTTAAATGCGGGGTATAAATGTGTACGTGATCTAATGATTAAAACCCAACGAATACGAGTTAACACCTTCGATATGTTCCAAAGGAGAACGGCCGCCCATATGACCATTGGAGTTAAAGGCGGGGTATAAATGTGTACGTGATCTAATGATTAAAACCCAACGAATACGAGTTAACACCTTCGATATGTTCCAAAGGAGAGCGGCCGCCGATAAGACCATTGCAGTTAAAGGCGGGGTATAAATGTGTATGTGATCTAATGATTAAAACCCAACGAATACGAGTTAACACCTTCGAGATGTTCCAAAGGAGAACGGCCGCCCATATGACCATTGGAGTTAAAGGCGAGGTATAAATGTGTACGTGATCTAATGATTAAAACCCAACGAATACGAGTTAACACCGTCGATATGTTCCAAGGGAGAACGGCCGCCTATATGACCATTGTAGTTAAAGGCGAGGTATAAATGTGTGCGTGATCTAATGATTAAAACCCAACGAATACGAGTTAACACCTTCGATATGTTCCAAAGGAGAACGGCCGCCCATATGACCATTGGAGTTATAGGCGAGGTATAAATGTGTGCGCGATCTAATGATTAAAACCCAACGAATACGAGTTAACACCTTCGAGATGTTCCAAAGGAGAACGACCGCCGATATGACCATTGTAGTTAAAGGCGGGGTATAAATGTGTACGTGATCTAATGATTAAAACCCAACGAATACGAGTTAACATCTTCGATATGTTCCAAAGGAGAACGGCCGCCGATATAACCATTGTAGTTAAAGGCGGGGTATAAATGTGTACGTGATCTAATGATTAAAACCCAACGAATACGAGTTAACACCTTCGATATGTTCCAAAGGAGGGTGACAGCTGATATGACCATTGTAGTTAAAGGCGGGGTATAAATGTGTACGTGATGTAATGATTAAAACCCAACGAATACGAGTTAACACCTTCGATATGTTCCAAAGGAGGGTGACAGCTGATATGACCATTGTAGTTAAAGGCGGGGTATAAATGTGTACGTGATCTATTGATTAAAACCCAACGAATACGAGTTAACACCTTCGATATGTTCCAAAGGAGAACGGCCGCCGATATGACCATTGTAGTTAAAGGCGAGGTATAAATGTGTACGTGATCTAATGATTAAAACCCAACGAATACGAGTTAACACCTTCGATATGTTCCAAAGGAGAACGGCCGCCGATATGACCATTGGAGTTAAAGGCTAGGTATAAATGTGTACGTGATCTAATGATTAAAACCCAACGAATGCGAGTTAACACCTTCGATATGTTCCAAAGGAGAAAGGCCGCCGATATGACCATTGTAGTTAAAGACGGCGTATAAATGTGTACGTGATCTAATGATTAAAACCCAACGAATGCGAGTTAACACCTTCGATATGTTCCAAAGGAGAACGGCCGCCGATATGACCATTGCAGTTAAAGGCGATGTATAAATGTGTACGTGATCTAATGATTAAAACCCAACGAATACGAGTTAACACCTTCGATATGTTCCAAAGGAGAACGGCCGCCGATATGACCATTGGAGTTAAAGGCGGGGTATAAATGTGTACGTGATCTAATGATTAAAACCCAACGAATACGAGTTAACACCTTCGATATGTTCCAAAGAAGAACGGCCGCCGATATAACCATTGTAGTTAAAGGCGGGGTATAAATGTGTACGTGATCTAATGATTAAAACCCAACGAATACGGGTTAACACCTTCGATATGTTCCAAAGAAGAACGGCCGCCGATATAACCATTGTAGTTAAAGGCGGGGTATAAATGTGTACGTGATCTAATGATTAAAACCCAACGAATACGAGTTAACACCTTCGATATGTTCCAAAGAAAAACGGCCGCCGATATGACCATTGCAGTTAAAGGCGGGGTATAAATGTGTACGTGATCTAATGATTAAAACCCAACGAATACGAGTAAACACCTTCGATATGTTCCAAAGGAGAACGGTCGCCGATATGACCATTGTAGTTAAAGGCGAGGTATAAATGTGTACGTGATCTATTGATTAAAACCCAACGAATACGAGTTAACACCTTCGAGATGTTCCAAAGGAGGGTGACAGCTGATATGACCATTGTAGTTAAAGGCGGGGTATAAATGTGTACGTGATCTAATGATTAAAACCCAACGAATACGAGTTAACACCTTCGATATGTTCCAAAGGAGAACGGCCGCCTATATGACCATTGTAGTTAAAGGCGGGGTATAAATGTGTACGTGATCTAATGATTAAAACCCAACGAATACGAGTTAACACCTTCGATATGTTCCAAAGGAGAACGGCCGCCCATATAACCATTGGAGTTAAAGGCGAGGTATAAATGTGTACGTGATCTAATGATTAACACCTAACGAATACGAGTTAACACCTTCGATATGTTCCAAAGGAGAACGGCCGCCGATATGACCATTGGAGTTAAATGCGGGGTATAAATGTGTACGTGATCTAATGATAAAAACCCAACGAATACGAGTTAACACCTTCGATATGTTCCAAAGGAGAACGGCCGCCCATATGACCACTGGAGTTAAAGGCGAGGTATGAATGTGTACGTGATCTAATGATTAAAACCCAACGAATACGAGTTAACACCTTCGAGATGTTCCAAAGGAGAACGACCGCCGATATGACCATTGTAGTTAAAGGCGGGGTATAAATGTGTACGTGATCTAATGATTAAAACCAACGAATACGAGCTAAAACCTTCGAAATGTTCCAAAGGCGAACGGCCGCCGATATGACCATTGTAGTTAAAGGCGAGTTATAAATGTGTACGTGATCTAATGATTAAAACACAACGAATACGAGTTAACACCTTCGATATATTCCAAAGGAGAGCGGCCGCCGATATGACCATTGTAGTTAAAGGCGAGGTATAAATGTGTACGTGATGTAATGATTAAACCCCAACGAATACGAGTTAACACCTTCGATATGTTCCAAAGGAGAACGGCCGCCGATATGACCATTGTAGTTAAAGGCGAGGTATAAATGTGTACGTGATCTAATGATTAAAACCCAACGAATACGAGTTGACACCTTCGATATGTTCCAAAGGAGAACGGCCGCCGATATGACCATTGGAGTTAAAGGCGGGGTATAAATGTGTACGTGATCTAATGATTAAAACCCAACGAATACGAGTTAACACCTTCGATATGTTCCAAAGGAGAACGGCCGCCGATATGACCATTGGAGTTAAATGCGGGGTATAAATGTGTACGTGATCTAATGATTAAAACCCAACGAATACGAGTTAACACCTTCGATATGTTCCAAAGGAGAACGGCCGCCCATATGACCATTGGAGTTAAAGGCGGGGTATAAATGTGTACGTGATCTAATGATTAAAACCCAACGAATACGAGTTAACACCTTCGATATGTTCCAAAGGAGAACGGCGCCGATAAGACCATTGCAGTTAAAGGCGGGGTATAAATGTGTACGTGATCTAATGATTAAAACCCAACGAATACGAGTTAACACCTTCGATATGTTCCAAAGGAGAACGGCCGCCCATATGACCATTGGAGTTAAAGGCGAGGTATAAATGTGTACGTGATCTAATGATTAAAACCCAACGAATACGAGTTAACACCTTCGATATGTTCCAAAGGAGAACGGCCGCCTATATGACCATTGTAGTTAAAGGCGAGGTATAAATGTGTGCGTGATCTAATGATTAAAACCCAACGAATACGAGTTAACACCTTCGATATGTTCCAAAGGAGAACGGCCGCCCATATGACCATTGGAGTTATAGGCGAGGTATAAATGTGTGCGCGATCTAATGATTAAAACCCAACGAATACGAGTTAACACCTTCGAGATGTTCCAAAGGAGAACGACCGCCGATATGACCATTGATGTTAAAGGCGGGGTATAAATGTGTACGTGATCTAATGATTAAAACCCAACGAATACGAGTTAACATCTTCGATATGTTCCAAAGGAGAACGGCCGCCGATATAACCATTGTAGTTAAAGGCGGGGTATAAATGTGTACGTGATCTAATGATTAAAACCCAACGAATACGAGTTAACACCTTCGATATGTTCCAAAGGAGGGTGACAGCTGATATGACCATTGTAGTTAAAGGCGGGGTATAAATGTGTACGTGATGTAATGATTAAAACCCAACGAATACGAGTTAACACCCTCGATATGTTCCAAAGGAGGGTGACAGCTGATATGACCATTGTAGTTAAAGGCGGGGTATAAATGTGTACGTGATCTATTGATTAAAACCCAACGAATACGAGTTAACACCTTCGATATGTTCCAAAGGAGAACGGCCGCCGATATGACCATTGTAGTTAAAGGCGAGGTATAAATGTGTACGTGATCTAATGATTAAAACCCAACGAATACGAGTTAACACCTTCGATATGTTCCAAAGGAGAACGGCCGCCGATATGACCATTGGAGTTAAAGGCTAGGTATAAATGTGTACGTGATCTAATGATTAAAACCCAACGAATGCGAGTTAACACCTTCGATATGTTCCAAAGGAGAAAGGCCGCCGATATGACCATTGTAGTTAAAGACGGCGTATAAATGTGTACGTGATCTAATGATTAAAACCCAACGAATGCGAGTTAACACCTTCGATATGTTCCAAAGGAGAACGGCCGCCGATATGACCATTGCAGTTAAAGGCGATGTATAAATGTGTACGTGATCTAATGATTAAAACCCAACGAATACGAGTTAACACCTTCGATATGTTCCAAAGGAGAACGGCCGCCGATATGACCATTGGAGTTAAAGGCTAGGTATAAATGTGTACGTGATCTAATGATTAAAACCCAACGAATACGAGTTAACACCTTCGATATGTTCCAAAGAAGAACGGCCGCCGATATAACCATTGTAGTTTAAGGCGGGGTATAAATGTGTACGTGATCTAATGATTAAAACCCAACGAATACGGGCTAACACCTTCGATATGTTCCAAAGAAGAACGGCCGCCGATATAACCATTGTAGTTAAAGGCGGGGTATAAATGTGTACGTGATCTAATGATTAAAACCCAACGAATACGAGTTAACACCTTCGATATGTTCCAAAGAAAAACGGACGCCGATATGACCATTGCAGTTAAAGGCGGGGTATAAATGTGTACGTGATCTAATGATTAAAACCCAACGAATACGAGTAAACACCTTCGATATGTTCCAAAGGAGAACGGTCGCCGATATGACCATTGTAGTTAAGGGCGAGGTATAAATGTGTACGTGATCTATTGATTAAAACCCAATGAATACGAGTTAACACCTTCGAGATGTTCCAAAGGAGAACGGCCGCCGATATGACCATTGTAGTTAAAGGCGGGGTATAAATGTGTACGTATTCTAATGATTAAAACCCAACGAATACGAGTTAACACCTTCGATATGTTCCAAAGGAGAACGGCCACCGATATGACCATTGGAGTTAAAAGCGCGGTAAAAGTGGGAAAAAATCCAAAGGTTGGAAAGTTCTCTCTATAAAAGCATCACACTTAAATAACGACACTTTCATTTGTTTTTGAAGCAAGATATATAGTGTGACCCATATAAACCTGAACCGGTTCAATAGGCCACAACTTTTGAACCAATAATAGGACACACGTACTACTTTGGAGGAATATAATCCCGGCGATGAAACTGAATTTTTCATGTTGCCTGCCATGTGTCATGCCATGTGGTGCTGGCTGGCTGTATATGGCCAGAAGGTTTTTGCTGAGCGCCCACCCGTTAAGGGTATTACCGCAGGTAAGGTATAGATTTCGGGATATTGTAGGGTGAAATGTGGGTTTTTAGAATAGTGTTTTTTATGAGGTTACAATATGTACCTGGGGGTTGAAGGACAGGATGCAACACCTTGCACCCTTGTGTTTTTATTTGTTTTTACTTTGGGGAATATTTTTGATGCCAAGCAGCTTGGAAGGATTATGTGGAGCTCAGCTTTAGCTGCTGTTCGGATTAGCTCCTGGGTTATCTCGTATGCCTGCAAGCCATATGGGGTAACCGGTGCTGTCTAGAACGACGTCTAGTGGGGTCATAATCTCCCAAGGATCTGACAAGGGCGCTTCTGTGGTTGGGTAAACTTGCGTATAATTTTGATGCCCGGCGCCTAATTTCATCCTCCACGTATGGAAGACTCGAGGCCTCGTGAAGCAACCTGGTAGAAAATAACGTCCCACAGAATATATAGACCTCTATTCTGTGCACGTTGGAGCCATGCTAGCACGCTGTCTGCGGCCATGCCCCCAGATCTCGCAGGCATAAAGCATAACCGGGATTACCAGCGCTCGGAAGAGGTATAACTTCATGCCAAAATGGCATCCAGGTTGATCAGAGCATTGGATACAGGGAAGCAATTGCTCCCTGTACCTTCACCGATTGGTCTCTGATGTGTTGGCGAAAAGTTAGACCCCTGTCTAAGTTGACACCTAGGTACTGGACAGAGTTGGTCCACTCTATCCTTCGACCTCGATAGCTGAAGTTGGGGCAGTCTGCGGGGGTGTAGCGCTTTGTATAAAGTATCGCGTGGCTTTTGTCCGGATTAATGGACATCCGCCAACGCCGCACCACTGCTGTGTGAGACGGAGATGTCTTTGTAAGGGGTTGAAGGCTCTGAGGATGTGTTTGTCTTTGCAGAACAGAAGCACGTCGGCAGCGTATTGTGCCATTTCGACTCGTGGCTCTGTTGGGAAATCTGCCATAAAGACGTTGAATAGGGTGGGGGATAGTACAGAACCTTCGGGGACTCCGCCTCTCACTGGTCTGAGTGTAGATGTTTTCCCCGCAACTGTGACTTGGAATGTGCGGTGTCGCAAGAAGCTGTGTAGTATGTTGACCATCAAAAACCTTAACCTATATACGGCTAGTATGAAGAGATTATTAATTTCCATTAATTAACTAAAATAATGTCACCCAATTTTCGGAAGGCGCGACCAACTGGCGGCTGGGTGAGGGTCGGGAGGCATTCGACCACGCCTACCCATTTGTCAAACATCACTGGCCGTCTCTTTCCCTTCCCCCTGCCGTCTGGAACCTTCGGGGTGATTCACTGAAACGCGAGACTTCCAGAAACAGCGATATTCCTATAAAAAGGGGCTGCAGTTGGCGAGTGAGTTGAGGGTAGTTTCCACGACAGTGGAGGGAGGCCCGGGTGATATGAATATTGAAACCTGGGAAGAATCCGGTGCACCCTTCCAGCTACCGATCCATCAGCCTCCTTTCCACCCTCTCGAAAGTTCTCGAGAGGTTGATTCTAACCCGATTGTCCCCCATCTTGGGAAACATTCAAGCCATCCCCGACCATCAGTTTGGATTTCGTCTCGACAGTCCAGCAATTACTGCGTGTGGTGGAGACCGCCGCCCTGGGCTTCCAGAAAGGCGCCTTCATGGCTGCGGTTTCGTTGGATGTCGAGAAGGCCTTCTCAATGACATGGCATGCCGGACTTAAGCATAAATTAATCCAACTGGGGCTCCCTAACCAAATCATCAACATCTTACACAGCTTCTTGCGACACCGCACATTTAAAGTCACAGTTGCGGGGAAAACATCAACACTTAGACCAGTGAGAGGCGGAGTCCCCGAAGGCCCTGTACTTTCAATGTCTTCATGGCAGACTTCCCCCCAGAGCCACGAGTCGTAATGGCACAGTACGCTCACGACGTGCTTCTGTTTTGCAAAGACAAGCGCATCCTCAGAGCCTTCAACCCCATACAGAGATACCTCCGTCTCACACAATAGTGGTGTAGGCGTTGGCGGATGTCCGTAAATCCGGACAAAAGCCACGCCATACTTTTTACTAAGCGCCACACCCCCGCAGACTGCCCCAACTTCAGCTTCCGAGGCCGAAGGATAGAGTGGACCAACTCTGTCCGGTACCTAGGAGTTACGTTGGACAAAGGTCTAACCTTTCGCCAGCACATCAGGGACCTAGCGGCAAGGGTACAAGGAGCAATAGCTTCCCTGTACCCAATGCTGGGGCCGAGCTCGATGCCGCTTCGCCTGAGGTTATACCTTTTCCGAGCGCTGGTAATTCCCGTCATGCTTTATGCCTGTGAAATCTGGGGCATGGCCGCAGATAGCTGGTTGGCATGGCTTCAACTTGCACAGAATAGAGGAATCAGGTCTATCTACTCTGTGGGCCGCTACTTTCCCACCAGGTTGCTTCATGAAGCCTCAGGTCTTCCATACGTGGAGGACGAGATTAGGCGCCGGGCATCAAAATCGCCAACTTACCCAATCATAGAGGCGCCCTTGTTAGATCATTGGTAGATTATGACCCCACTAGACGTCGCTCTAGCCTACATCGGGTACCCCGCGTGGCTTGCGGGCACCCAAGGTAACCCAGGAGCTAATCCTAACAGCAGCTAAAGCTGAGCTCCACATATTCTCCTAAACTGTTTGGCATCAAAATTACCAACCCAAATATCAGAAACAAAACACCAGGTTGCTAGGAATTGCATTCTATCCCTTCATTCCCAAGGTACAATTACTTTATCCTTATACGTTAATTCCAATCTAAAAACCCACCAGACATTCTACAACATCCCGAACAAACTTTACCTGCGGTTAAACCCAAAGCGGCTGGGCACGCAGCAAAAACCTTCTGGCGAAATACAGCCAGCCGGCACGACGAGCGAGCGAGCAAGAGCGAGTGAGTTGAGTTCTTGGCGAGCAGTCGTGAGGAGCGCCGAGTGAGTTAACGGACCGGAAGACTTTGAACGTGCATCA
Source organism: Mantis religiosa (assembly GCA_030765055.1). Lineage (NCBI taxonomy): Eukaryota > Metazoa > Arthropoda > Insecta > Mantodea > Mantidae > Mantis > Mantis religiosa. The sequence continues at coordinate 163,284,564 of CM060955.1, read as the reverse complement.
GAGGAGTTGTACGTAATTGGAGTGTAGAGTGGACCTGTGAAAGACGAACTGACGAATTGTAATTGTGTATGCTACGTAATTCTGTGTAATCGGCAAGTGTTCCAACCGTAATTCGGTGGAGATAAAGAACATTTTGAGTTTGTGCATCTGGACTTTTAATTTCACGAACCCACAAAGTTACAGTAATAAGAGTTAAATTATGAAGCCTGGGACTTAAGTACTTATGATAGTAAGTCGCCACAAACGGTGTATCTCGAATGTGAGAGCTCCTAGTGGTCTACCAGGGAAATAAATGAGTCAAATGGAGGATTTAGTGTCTTGACGGCAAGTTGGCCATGGTAGCTCAATGGGTTAGAGCGACTGGACGGAAACCAGGAAAACCGTGGTTCAAATCCCGGCCATGATGTTGAATTTTTCATGTTGACTCTATCTATCAATAAGTATTTTAAAATTCTTGGCAATTTCAAGATTTTGCTCGGAAATGGTTAATTCTACGAAAAACTATTCGATATAAGTTTTGAATGAAGAAGGCGAGTTAGGTATACGTAGGTAATTCAAGGTATGGGTTTAATTTGTGAGCTAGTAAAATAACAAAACAATAAAGATCGGACTATTTCATTTCAGATATTGAGAGATAAGACCATCGGTGTGTGGGAGTGCTGACTATTATGTAGACAAAGGAGTTGAGGCAAATGGAGGTTTTAATTTAGAAACCAGAGTTCATAAACTGACCAACAGGACTAATCCGTTTATTTCCATAAACTGCAGCGTTAATCTAGCGGAAAAGGCGACATATATGAGGCCCCTGGGACCTAACGAGGGTGGGGGAGCGGTTTGTTTAGCAGGCACACTTTTGTCTTTCAATTTAGGAGCAGTGTGTGTCATCTTCTCGGACGGGGGCTGTCACAACCTCCTGTGCTGCTGCTGAAATGTCTCTGTGTAGTACGTCATACAACACTGGTCGGTCCAGAAACGTCGTGTAATTACGGCAATAGCCTGTAAAGTCCTCTTTATACGTAATTTATTTCAGTTTTAGCACTAAAAATTTCTGAGATATTTCTTTTGTTTGTTTAAATTATCCAATCGTGATACCTTTTTCAAATTAGAACTTGTCGCCCGTCTCGGTAGCGTAGATGGTAGCGTCTCTGTTTCACGTTCAAGAGGTCCCGATTTCGAATCTCGGTCAGGGTGAGTTACTTGGATAAGGTTTTCAGGGGCGGCTGAAGGCTCTGAAAATCGCTGGTTCACAAATTCATCCATGCAATTTAATTTTCATAAAGTAACAAACGGTTGTTTTAGCCTGACACCATAGACTGCTGTATACACAAGTTAACGGTAATTCACAGCGTATAACACAACATACCGTATTTCAGAAACACTAGAGCATAACACTCTTCTATTTATGAAGCTAAAAATGCACTTGATATCTCTTCATGGCAGACTTCAAGTGTACATTGCCAGATTTCTTTCTGGATTGTCTTGGAGGTCCCCTTAAACACTGTAGCATTCTCCAGAGAGGTTTTGCAGAACACAGTCTAGCTCTGCACTGAAGTTTATCAGTCCTCGAAAAATACCAGGATTGCTTGACGTAGCTGAATCATCGTGTCCTCGTAGAGCTAACTCAAAGGTTCCACAAAACCTAATGCAGTTAACAATAATGTTTAAAACATACCTATTTTGAGCCACTTTCTGGTTGTGTTCTTCAGCTGTTCTCCGATATGCACTGTCCATCTGCTTTGCCCTATTTACATTGTCAAGCAAAGCAAAACTCTGTTTTATATGTGCAGCTTTTAAGTTACGTGTTTTTAGCGCGATCATGAAGATGCTGCAAAGCATTCACGCCATGTTTTGTCCACGGATCTTCACCGCCAAAGAGAACGCAAGGAAAGCAAAACAGGCTATTTTTAATATTATAACCACACATCAAATTATATTTCTCATATACATTGTTAAAGTTTCTGTTCAAATATCTTGTTTTTGTTTTGACTTACCTATGTGATTTTTATATCTGGCATGGGACTTCCAAGTCGTTTATTTTCGGTTTTTTCTTCTAAGCTCATTTTTAAAAAGGATGTGCAAATAGACACTTTATGGAATTCATTGTTTCTCCTTATACAACACAATATACTTGTATTTAAAGAAGTCACTCTTATTCACTACTCAAAGCACGACACAGCTAACAAAACACGGCACAAAACATATGGCTATGCTCTGGTAAGTAATAGTAATCTGTGGTAATAGTTGACCGATGCGAACATTTAATATGAGAATAATAGGTGGCGCTGAAAACAGAAGGAGAAGGCTTGGCATTCACTATTATCTGGCTGCTAGGTTAACCAACCTTATGCAGCCATAAGCCCCGCCCTGCCCCCCTACTTGCCTCGGCACGCCCTAGGTTCATCCTGGCCTATACCTCCCCATTGTATACCAGTGGTTTGCAACTGAGAGTGAACTACTTGGCACCTGCAAACAATACAGCGCGCTGAGGGCCACTGCACTAGACAAGGTCGAACTGAACTCCAAATGGAACATGCCCTTGCATTAAAGGGAGACCTAGCGTTTTGGTTGTAGCGCAAACATGCTACCCTATTGAAAAGCCACCCCTGGGTTTTATCATGGGTTTTCCTTTATCCTAAAAGACGAATGTCTGGTAACACTAAGCTCTATGGACCTTGGATCCATTTGAGAATGATTTCACCCATTCCAGTCATCGTCCGATATAACTCCCCTTTCGTTACTTTCGCTCCTGATCATGCAAATGGAATAGTTAAAAGACATTTTCAAAGGACCAGCGCTTAAAAGTCTACTAAATATTCTTATTTCCATTGTACCTACGAGAAAATATGTATTATTTCGAGCTTCTGAAATTATTGAAGAAAATATTTTTGTAAAAATAGTTTCTACAAAAAGGAATACAGATAATCGTGCAAGTGTGTGACAACGGATTTTTATACAAACATGGATGTTCTTCCACCAATTAGAGGCCCAAGAGTGTTCTCCCCCCGTCTTGTTCACTCACACCGCGCCTTTAACTCCAATGGTAATATCGGTGGCCGTTCTCTCTCTCTCTCTCTCTCTCTCTCTCTCTCTCTCTCTCTCTCTCTCTCTTCTTTTTTAAAGGCAGGGAAAAAATCTTCAAAGGACGCCTATGTTGGCGAGTTAGAACCTTACCAACCAAAAAAAACCCTGCTAGAGCCTCAAGAGAGTTCTTCCTGGAACCATCAATAGATATTACTTCAGGAAGACGGGCGAAAGATGGTCGACGTACTGATCTACCAATGGAAGGCCCTGAAAAGTGGAATGTTCCTCCTCCAGAATTGGTGCACGCTTTGGCGATTGTCCATTAACACGGAGAAAAGCCAAGCGATACTGTTCACCAAGCGCCGCTTTCCCGTCAATTTCCCCACATTCACCTAGTTTGGGCAAGGGATCAGGTGGTATAATTCAATCAAATACTTGGGAGTCAAGCTGGACAAGGGCCTAACTTTTCGGGAACACATCCGGGAGCAAGCGCATGGGTCGTGTGGTGCCGTGGCATCACTATGCCCTGTGCTTAGGTCTGCGATGTCTGTTTCCCTAAAGTTGCGCCTCTTTATGGCTCTGGTCCTCCCTGACATTCTCTATGCGTGCGAAGTCTGGGGTATGGCTGCAGGCTCAAACCTGGTACTGCTCCAACGTGCACAGAATAATTGTCTTCGGATTACTTATTCTGTATGCACAAGGTTCCCCGTAAGACTACTTCACGAGGCTTCATCCCTTCGCTATGTGGTGGATGAAATTAGGCGCCGGGCGACAAAATTCTTCGAGAGTTTGCCTCACCATCAGAGCGCCCTAGTCAGATCCCTTGGGGACTATGTACCTTGTGAGCGTCGCTTAAAGCGATACCGGTTACTCTGCATGTCTTGCGGTCATTACCGGTAACCACATGATCTCCATTCCAGCCTAAATTAAATTACAGCTATCCAATATTTAATCTAGAAAACTCAAAATTCGACCTATCTTCTTCCAAGTTTATTAACTAATCCACCAGCGGTGCACGCTGTCTGTGGCACCCGGTTCACCATTCCCCGAGGAGCAACAAGCTACCTCCCTTCTCAACACCCACTTAATTTACACCATCATCCTACAACATCCACATCCCGCCACTACGTGGTAAAACTCTTCCCAGAGCAGGTGCACGATTTGACCACCCTTCGGGCTGTTCCAAACAGCCCGCCAGCCTGGAGTTGAATTGAAGTGGAAGGTGATGCTGTGGTAAAAGTGTAAACAGCAACCGGTTTACTCTCCTCGTTCGTCCTGCTCCTTTGCCTTGAGGATTGAAGTAATCATTGTAGATATAACATTCCAGTTCTCCCTGGACTCCAGCATAAGTGAAGAATATTCTGCAAAGTAACGACCTGACGGATGTCAAGCCATTGAGGGCAATCTAAAATCGTATGCTCCGGGTTTTCTGTTTGTACACAGTACGAGCAGATATCGGTGTGCCTGAGCCCCATACGGTTCAAGTAATATTTGAATTTTATTTCAAATAAAATTTGAAAAATTTGGGATTCCTCGGTTCATTCCGCCTGCCACTATCGAATGGTATTTGCCCGAACCAAGAGCCTTATGTTCTCCTTTGGAATATCCCGAGGGTATTAACTCGTATTCGTTGGGTTTTAATTATTAGATCACGCACACAATCGCACTCTCATCCGTACTTCCAGACTCTGGGGAAGATGAATTATCTTGGTCGGAGAAAATTTCTCACCCCACCGCCGGGAATCGAACCCGGGAACTCTAACACGACAGGCAGGTGCTCTACCTATGAGCTACGGGGCCAAACATGAGTATTCTTGTAGTTAACAAGGAAATATGGGAGTACAGTAGACTGATAGTCAAATGTTTTGAATCTTGTTGATATGCTGACGGTTTTGAAATTGAGTTCTCTTTGTACTGCCAAGAGATAAAAAAAAAGTGAATAACGATAACCCATATAAGGCAAGTTAGGCATAATTACACCAGGATTTATTTTTCATAAACCGAAATAAAATATGCCAATTCTTGTGTGAACTGGTCTGCTGATTTAAAAAATGTCGCTTACAATGCTGTATCACGTAAAGTATTTTTGGTTTTATTATTTTTTATGATAACAAAAATTCGATATAATTCATATTTGCTTAATTGGAAGCATTAGGCATTTGACTGCCAAATAACATTGAAAATAATTATAATTTTTATAGTTAACTAAATCAACACAAGATAATGATGAAACCATATGACTGAATAATGTCAGGTGTGTTTCACTGTTGACTTTTTCTTGTATTGACATGTACTCTTCCATTTCAGGAACCAATAATGGCTGAATTCGAGGGAACCTGGTAACACCTTTCCATCTCAGGAATGTCCTGTTGAAAACGCCCACCTTGCTCATCACATACATCTCCTTGGGAAACTGTCAAGGTGAGAGTGCAAAAAGTGAATTTTAAGTAACATTTGGAAACCAGTTCCTTTGTGGCTCCTTAACGGTGCTCACCCTTGATTTAAATGATTTCCACGCAGTTAATTCAACATTTTTCATCTTAGATTAAAAAACACTGTCTTTAAGAAGTAGTGTGATTCGAATACCGACAAATATAGCTTACTTTGGTTTAGATTTACTGATTTTGGGAAAGGCATCTCCTAAATACTTAAATGCACTTCAACCTTCGTCCAAAACGTTAACAAAAATTTTCACTAACCCTAGCTTTTTTTATGAAGTGGCAGTAGAAGAGCTTTCTTTGGGTCTACTATAGTCTGTGAGGTTTAACTAGTCGTGTGCCTTTTAGTAAGAGAAAGGAATACTCACCGTCTCACTCTATGACGTATCAGGCAAAGTAGACTCGCCAGCCAAGCATGCATCAGTGGCGGAGCGCCCCTTCTCCACTCCGTCCGATTGTTGCTCATCCCCCGATTCACAGTCAGAAATTTCAAACAAATCTTCGTTTTCTTCTTCCGATTCCAAGTCTTTTAAATTTATAACTAATCGGTCTGTAATTTCATCTATAAGACCGTCCTTTTCCCAGTAAAACTGTTCAGTGTCTTGTACATGCTCACACGCCCTTTTCCAGTTTTCTGGGGTAACTTTTCTAATCGCATTATGAAACAAGGCTCTTACATCGACACTTTTAAATGAAATATTATGTTTGGCAACATCATTCTTCACTTGCGCCCATATAAGTTCTATAGCATTAAAATCGCAATGATAAGGTGGTAATCTTATGACCGTGTACCTCTGCGAGACTATTTCATATACTTTGAAATTATCTTTTTTCAGTTTTATTAATTCGTATAGCACTGGTTTTGTTGCTCGTGGATCAAACTCAATATTCCTCTGACGAAGCCATTCCTGCATATGGGATTTGAGTGAAGATGAAGCGGGTGCTTTATTAATTTCTATGGAAAGATAAAGGGCTTTCTCCATAATGATGGCACTATTTGGACGGGATGTTAGGTAGTAATGTATTAAAAACCCAATCCTTGAAAATGTTACTATCCATTTCTTCATGGTTGTCTTTGGTTGAATTTGACTTAAAAGTTAGCAAGGCATTAGGAATAAAACCTGCTGAATATCCAGCATTTTCAACTATAAATCGCTGCCACTTGCCGATTGGTGTCTTAAGAGGGAAATCACCTATATTTTCATCAGCGATACACATTCGCACCGTATTTCTCGTATGGTTTATATCTACCCATGTTTCGTCAAAGTACACTATAGGCCTACTGTAGATCTCAGTACCTCCATTCGTCTTAAAAATTTTAATCTTTTAGAAACAATAGCCATCCGTTCCATTAAAAAGTGTCTTCCTTGTGAATTTTTACTGTAACTGAAATTAAGATTTTTAAGAATTTTTCTTAAGGACCGCACGCTTCCTTTAAGTAAGTCTTTAGCTCTTACAGCCTCATATATGTCCAGCAAACTAAGCAGAAAGTCCGTACGATACGCGAATAGATTGCTCGCTTAATAGCAGCAGCGGTGAATGAATCAATTTCTGTTTTTCGCGGTCTTCTATTAGGCCGCCTTTTGCCTGGTGTTTCCAGTCTACCGCCGCTAGTTTTTGCATTTTTGTGTTCTTTTAAATTCATTGGATAGAACGAGAAGAAATACCTGTAGCAGCAGCAGTTCTGTCAACGATACTCGTCACTGAAATAGTTGGCTTTCCACATTTTAAAGCTTCACATTCATCACTGAAGAAATTGTGAACTTTGACTAAAATTTCCCTAGAATCTGATTTTAGAACTTTCCCTCGAGATCCAACTTGAAACAACACAAACACAACAAAAACTACAAGAAAATAATTCAACATTATATACATATATTGCAACACTGAAAATGTCTTGTGTGTCATGTAAATCCACAAAACAATAAATTCACAGTTCTATCGCCCCTACGCCACTGACAACCTTTAATCAACACACAACGGAGTGGGGGTTGCGAGCGTCTACTTTCCACGAATCACGACAAAGCAGTGGTTGCTGACCTGCCCACGTGTGCTAGACAAGGACAGCATTCTGTGTTAGACAAGGATAGTAGAGAATATGCCAACTTAAACCTCACAGACTGTAGGGGCACACACGTGACACTGCTTGCTCCAGTTGTATAGTTTTCACTTTTCCCTCACTATTTCACTATAAAACGCTTGTAAGTTGTCCTACTGTCCCATAAGCACAAAAAACAATATTGTGTCCACACACATAACAAAAGTTATTGGGTTCATTAGCACATTTCCTACGCTTGCCTTTTTTAGCACCGCAATTAACTACATTACAATCAATTTCACAGCTAAATATGAAGTGACATAACAATCCAAATTCCAATACAAAACAACACATGAAAAAAGAGCAACCAAATAAACTCATTGGTTTATTTACTCAGAGAAATGAAAGATAGATGGAGAGGAGCACGATAAAACAGCTATGGCTATGGAGCCGAGGGCTATAAATCGATAAACGCTTAAGATAGAAATATTTTCTATAATAGAAAACGAAATAAAAGATATTTAGGTTTTTATGATAAGTTATGATGCATTAGTGATTTTACGTCATCTTAATTTTAATTTCATATCCGTTTAAGTACAATTTTTATAGTAGAAACTGAGGCGGTCCTTGCCCGTTAAGCACCTCGTTGAGCCCTCCCGTCACTCAACACCTCATAAGATAGAATATGTGATAGGTGAGGACTACGGATGGGAGGTTTCCAACAGGTCGGGATTTTCTCAGGGTAGGTCTGCATGAATACTCGCTTTTGAGATCCAGGGAGTGGGTGCATCCTGACGGTGTGTGGGTATTATCACATATAAGACACCACGACCTTTGAATGTCAAGTTTATTGTTACAATTAGTCCTCTCCACTCGCCACTGTTGACGATGTTATTCGCATATTAGGCGCGAGATTTTAGATTTTCCCGTTGTTGCGCGCATGACACGACTGTGTACGCGTTATTCCTGAACGTCGTTAGTGAATCACTTCGCACAGCATAGTATTTCCGGAGGATTATTGAACAAAAACGGAGTGTGGTGAAATCTTAATGACCTTGTAATGTGTGCAGTTTCGCTCATTCGCTGACACAGGGTGTTTGATAACCACCTAATGTGAGTTACTCCGTCCATCCACGGACGCGGACTCTGATGAAATTTCTGTAGTTGTTGCCTCCTTCACACGCCGAAACAGAGTGTTTTTCCTAACAAACATCGAACGTCGCCATTGCACAAATTTCCCCTTCCTTTCGCCGAATTTTGGACACTTTAGAGGTCATGTGGCCGGTTGCTTGTCCCTTATAGGTTGTGTTTCATCCCTCCTCTTGAATTTAATAGAAATTTCTGGTGTATGAGGTATGTATTCCACGCGAATTTCTCTTTCCCACAGTCTAGCTAATTAATGCATAAGCATGTTTGGAAGTGTGTACCTTAAATTCCAGAGTCTATTCTCTCGTCACGTATTATATGCAGGCCAAGACATAGGCTGGCGCCGAGGGTCTATCCTTGGACAATGCCACCTTTGTCGGCTAGGAACACAAAAAGAACCTGTCTGTGCAGGAAAATGTTCATTTTACTCTCTCCCTTAATACGATGGGTTCATGCTTTTAATAATATACAGGTTGTTACAAAAAGGTACGGCCAAACTTTCAGGAAACATTCCTCACACACAAAGAAAGAAAATATGTTATGCGGACATGTGCCCGGAAACGCTTAATTTCCATGTTAGAGCTAATTTTATTACTTCTCTTCAAATCACATTAATCATGGAATGGAAACACACGTCAACAGAACGTACCAGCGTGACTTCAAACACTTTCTTACAGGAAATGTTCAAAATGTCCTCCGTTAGCGAGGTTACATGCATCCATCCTCCGTCGCATGGAATCCCTGATGCGCTGATGCAACCCTGGAGAATGGCGTATTGTATCACAGCCTTCCACAATACGAGCACGAAGAGTCTCTACATTTGGTACCTGGGTTGTGTAGACAAGAGCTTTCAAATGCCCCCATAAATGAAAGTCAAGAGGGTTGAGGTCAGGAGAGCGTGGAGGCCATGGAATTGGTCCGCCTCTACCAATCTATTGGTCACCGAATCTGTTGTTGAGAAGCGTACGAACACTTGGACTGAAATGTGCAGGAGCTCCATCGTGCATGAACCACAATGGGTATTTTGACAATTGTCTGCACGAATGATTTCAATTTACATTTTAAGAGAAATACTAAAATGAGCTCTAACATGGAAATTTAGCGTTTCCGGTCACATGTTCACATAACATATTTTCTTTCTTTGTGTGTGAGGAATGTTTCCTGAAAGTTTGGCCGTACCTTTTTGTAACAACCTGTATATCGGGATTGCCTGTTTAGTTTCTGCACTTGTATATTTAATCATTATCCTCTATATTTATTATAACTTTAATTCATATTGTGGCATCTATCCGCCCTTAATTATGCATGTAATAAACTTTCGGGGTTATTATGATGTTGTGCCTAACAGGGACGGTATCAAAACTAAAACTAAATTTACTGATAAATTTTATAGATGGAAAAATTGTCTATTTATTTCACTAAGGTAGTTACAAAATAGGAATGAACGTAAGGCGGGGCTAGACGTGGCTGTTCTATCGCTACTAGCCAATGCGGTACATGCAACGTTGTACAAGTTATTACAGTTAATACTGACTCGCTTTGCCGAAGCATGCGGATAATTTCTTTTCGCGCCTTAAAGATACTAATTAAATAATTATTTTGTTTTTCCCATGTCACTGAGCTATTTTTTCTGAAGATTACTGTCCAATCCCCATGTCTGTAGCACATCTGGTTTCGGAGATATGGAAAGATAAGGCCCCAGAATAGAAACAAAAGGATCATTAACTGTCAGAGAAGAAAAACACAAACGTGCTATGCTGAAGTTGCATTTTGTACCTTACATTCAGTAAAGTGGTGATCTTTTAAGAGCGCACACGTGCTTTTTAAACTTAGTAAATATACCGCTTAGTTAGCCTAATCTCTGTTTCATATAACCTTGCCCCGCTGAAATGTATCACTCCGCGTTCAACTACCCTCCCCCTCGCCCTAATTGGCTAATGCTTTCGCGCCATAGGCCATAGGCGGTGCCTTCCCGTCGCATTTGAACCTACAGTAAGCGTCATAATAATTGCCGGGAAGATAAATAAAATCATACAAATAAGAATATGAAGGCATGCAAAAATACAAGTTTATAATGAACTGAGCAAATTGAAACAGAATGACTGAGCAATGAAACTGAAAGATTTTATAATGAAAGGCCTTTGGCCTTTTCCACTGGGATTTTTTAAACCAGAACACATACCTTTCAAAAATGCTTGTCTTTCAGTCTTAAAAGTCGTGTCACACCATACTTTACTTTTCGTGTGTTCTTCGTGTATATTTAGCGATTTATATCTCGGTGCAGTGTGGCTGTCAAATAGCGTCTTCGCCACACAGCAATATCACCTCTGTCTTTTAGCACATTTTTCTTGCCTCTTTTTCCATTCACAAACCCCAGCTGTATAAGCAATCTGCTGAAATTTGGTAAATCTGCATCCTCATTTACAGCAGACGAAATGATACTTATGTTAGGGAGTTCGTTTCTAAAGAAAAACTAAACACATGACGACGCACAGCACTTTTCACGTATTTTCTCCGAGCACGCACTTTTGTTTATTCCTGCTTTTGCCTGGAGTGGCAAGTTTTCCTGTTGTCTCAATTTCATGTCGCGATGTTCCTACGGATCTAACACTCACACCTGTAAGTTCAGAGCACAGCTGTTCGACTTCTCTCACTGACAAAGACGGATTCTTCTCTGTGAGTGCTCTAAACACATGCAACACAATTCTTTTTACGCCTGTTTGTAAATAATTATCCTTGCGATACTTCAGCGAAAAATGGCGGTAGACTCTGCCATTATTCATAGAAGTACACGCGCAATAAACGATCAATAAAATAATTTAGCTCCAGCACTCTCGAATGGCGATGCATGACTAATCCAGTTCAAAACAAGGTCAGTGATGAAAGTCATATAAACAAATGTCATCACTACCGCAGAAGCACGTGCTATCGTGCCATGTGCTTCAGAGGAAAGGAACCTCCTCTTTACTTCGTTTAAGAATTAACATGTATTTCAGATAAGTCAGCTCTGTTGCGTAATATATTTAATTAAAACAGTTACGAAAATATAAATTTGACAATTCTCTTCCAACATATAATGATATATCACCATGTTAAATAACGAACTAATTTTTACCGTACAACAGTCATTACCACAACAGCGCCAATGAGAGGTGATTAGGTCACGTGACCGTTAAGAGATACTGGGCAAGCTTACGTGAAACAAGGTATAGTACTGGTGTACCTAGTAGTAACTGCGAAACAACTCAAAAGATTTTACATAAACAGGCTAGAAATATTCTTGTGAATGTGTATTCCTTTTTCTAACAGATGTCAATTAAAGACATTTTCGGTAGTACAAATTTCGCTCAGAGTCGAGAATTAATGTCACGTGAGTGCTCATTCTATGACGAACATTGTTAGAGAAAACGTAGAGTCAGACTGAAAAATTCAATGCCATAGCCGGGATTTGAACCACGGATCTTCTGGTTTCCGTCCAGCCGCACTACCATTGTGCTACTATGGCCAACGTGCCGATATGACATTAAATTCTCCAACTGACTCGTATTTTCCCGGTAAACCACTTAGGAGTTCCCATAAACACATGAGACAACTACCTTAATGGCGACTTACTACATGTAAGTACTTTAAGGCCCGGGCTTTATAGTTAACCACTATTAGGTTAATTAATGGAAATTAATTATTCTTTCACACTGGCCGTGTGTAGGCTAAATTGTGGAAACGTAGAGTCAGACTGAAAAATTCAATGCCATAGCCGGGATTTGAACCCGGCTATGGCATTGAATTTTTCAGTCTGACTCTACGTTTCCACAATTTAGCCTACACACGGCCAGTGTGAAAGAATAATTAATTTCCATTAATTAACCTAATAGTGGTTAACTATAAAGCCCGGGCCTTAAAGTACTTACATGTAGTAAGTCGCCATTAAGGTAGTTGTCTCATGTGTTTATGGGAACTCCTAAGTGGTTTACCGGGAAAATACGAGTCAGTTGGAGAATTTAATGTCATATCGGCACGTTGGCCATAGTAGCACAATGGTAGTGCGGCTGGACGGAAACCAGAAGATCCGTGGTTCAAATCCCGGCTATGGCATTGAATTTTTCAGTCTGACTCTACGTTTCCACAATTTAGCCTACACACGGCCAGTGTGAAAGAATAATTAATTTCCATTGTTAGAGAAGGCAAACAGTTTACTAAATTAGGAGAAGTTTTCATATTTAGATGTCCAGGGAAACATCGGGCAGCTTGAAGCGTTCTACCAACTTAGGCAATTTTCAAAAGTGTGTTTCACGTAGAACAATTTATGATTTATACGACAAGGATGAATATCCAACTGGCAAAACACTGACCAATTTAATGAGGGGGAAAATAGAGTATACGGATTCTGTATCTTCTATAAATAATATTGTCACCCGAGCATCAGAATCCCCGATAGAACCAGCTGGCAAGTAGTGCCAGACGGGAAGTATCTCGTGTCACTAACTGAAGGGATGATTAGGAGAGCGGCACGAGCCCTGTACCGTCTCTTCACGCTATCCCAGCGTGCCGCAGCAGTCCGAGTAATCACGGCAGTGCCTGCGGATGGCTGGGATAGCACAGGCCTGAGCAGCTGGCCGACGCAGACTTGGGGCCACTCTTGAGGGAAATGGAGGCAGAGACAAGGCCAACCTGGGAGGACATCGCACCGAGGAGCGACACATACAAGTCGTACTGGGCCCAATGGGACTCGTTGAAGATCAGAGAGGGTGTGCTGTTCCGGGTTTAGCCCAGAGGTTCCACTCCCATTAGTCCTGAACCCGTAGGAACAAGACCCGGGCCTCTTTCAACCAGGGAGTTATCCGAGCTGTCCCAAAGGGCACTCGGCGTCCTCCGTGGGGCTTTCCATAGGGCAAGACCTAGAGACTAACAAGCCCCCCATCTGGTCCTATGGACTCAAGACGGGATGGAAGTGGATACGCCCCTTACGCGCGTCAACACTCAAGGTAAAGACTACCAAAAAACCTCGGTGGGGCCGCCTGGTGACCTAGCACACCTTCTACTAGCTTTGCAGGCTAGTACGCGGAAACTTAATGGCTTCCCTCAACCCCGTCCGAAGATGTACCCGATTCCCACGGGTATCGGGAACACACTGCCCCCTCGAAGCCATCCCAATCCGAACAACTCCCGAAGGAGGAGCTCGCTGTTCCGGGTATGGGAATCACCGGATGGGAAGACGCAGAGAGAACAGTTGGTACTTCCCCGGGGTAAGGTCCCGGAAGTCTTGGAGGAAGTGCACGCTGGTACTTCTGGAGGACACCTGGGAGCGAACCGAAAGATTGACAAACTTCGGCAGTTCTACTACTGGCTGAGGTTGCGAGCAGACGCTGAGAGATTGTGCCGTCAATGCCACGTGTGCGCGTCGAGTCGTGGCCCCTAGACTAGGAGCCGGGGTCGCATGCAACAGTACAACGTCGGAGCGCCATTCGAACGGATCGCCATGGACATAGCTGGACCGTTCCCAGTGTCCGACCGAGGCAACAAGTACCTAATGGTGGTCGTGGACTACTTCACTAAGTGGCCGGAGGTGTATGCCATCCCGAACCAAGAGGCAAAGACAGTCACAGACTGCCTCGTGGAGCAAGTGTTCTGCCGATTTGGGATGCCGTTAGAGCAGCACAGTGACCAGGGTACCAATTTCGATTCCAAACTAATGAAGGAGGCACTACAAAGGCTTGGGGTGAACAAGAGCCGCACGACGCCTCTACATCCCCAGTCGGATGGCATGGTCGAAAGATACATCAAGATCTTAGAGGAACACCTGAGGAAGGTCGTGGCCAGCCATCAGCGAGACTGGGACGTCAAGGTACCACTGTTCCTGCTGGCATACCGCTCGTCCACACAAGACACAACTGGGATGACGCCAGCCAGCCTAATGTTCGGCCGATAGTTACGCCTCCCCTGCGATCTGGCTTTTGGAAGCCCTCCGGAAGCGAAACAGCCAGCAACTGAGTGTGTGGAGAACCTGGTGGACCACCTCCAAGACATGCACGAGATGGCTCTCCAGAACATCCAGAAGGCGAGCGACCGCATGAAGACCAGGTATGACAGGCAAGCCAACAGCCAAGGTTTCCAGCAAGGTGACCTAGTCTGGTTGTACCGCCCTACCCGGCCGCCCAAGGTACGCTGCCCGAAGCTTCAGCAGCCATGACAAGGACCGTACCGGGTGGTGAAGAGGATTAACGACGTGGTCTACCGCATCCAGAAGGTCCCCCGAGGGAAGATGTTGGTGGTACACCTGGATCGCCTGGCACACTACAATAGTGCTATTCGGAAGACCAGCGTTGAGGAGGGAGCAGTGTAACCCGAGCATCGGAATCCCCGATAGAACCAGCTGACAAGTAGGTCCAGACGTGAAGTATTGAGGCCACAACTACCCATTTATCTCGTGTCACTAACTGAAGGGATGATTAGGAGAGCGGCACGAGCCCTGTACTCTCTTTTTCCCCTCCCCTGATGTCTGGAACCTTAGGGGTGATTCACTGAACCGCGAGACTTCCAGAAACGGTGATTTTCCTATAAAAAGGGGCTGCAGTTGGCGAATCAGTTCAGTTCTTGGTGAGCAGCCGTGAGGAGCGCCGTGCTAGTGAACGGACTGGAAGACTGTGTACGTGTATCAGAGGAGTTTTACGTAATTGTGAGTGTAGAGTGGACCTGTGACAGACGAAATGGCGAATTGTAATTGTGTGCGCTACGTAATTCTGTGTAATCGGCAAGTGTTCCAACTGTAATTCGGTGGAAATAAAGAACATTTTGAGTTTGTGCAATTGGACTTTTAATTTCACGAACCCACAAAGTCACAATATTCTGAAATCTCTTGGGTTCAAATATAGGAGAACCAATGATTTCTGCTTGAAAGAAGCGATGTTGTTGATGCAAGACTAAACTCTCTGCGCACAATGCATAACATTAGTACATGAGATTCATGGTGTAAAAGTCCTTCATAAATATACATTTATATTTGCGTATTTATTAAGTATTTTAATGAAACAGAAATTGGTTTAAAGTCCATTATAGGTAGTACACAAATATGACATCATTAAAATATAAACTGTATTCCCAAATTGTTGACGTCACTATTTTGTTTCACTGTAGCAAACACCTTCTTTCGTAGAACACATCTAATTTGAATCATTTTGTTTTGTGTACATATTAAAGATAGCTACGTAAGCGAACTGTTCTCCAGTTCAAGGTTTTATGGTTCAGATTGTGCTATGATCATTGTATATGTTCTCACACACATGCTGATGTATTAAGCGAACTTCTCTGTCAGCATTATATGATACTTGTTAGGTTGAGACAGAGACAGATGTATCTTCCATCTCTGTCGCCCGCTATCCGTGGAGCTTGGTGTGGGTTCTTTATCGGTTCGTTGTCCTTTTGTGTGCTTGGTTAGGGATGGAGTATGAAAGGTTTGACTGTGAGATGGAAAAGTTGGTGTTTTGTCTAATTGTCGGTGAGCTGGGATCTCTTTCTCAGGGTTCGGTTATGAAAAGTCGTGTTGAACGTCTCTCAATTCCTTTATTTTTCTTTAGCCTGGCTCTCGTAGCTCTCTTGCTAACACTTGCGTCGTCTTCCTAATTTTCCTTTCCCCTTTACGATGTTTTTACGTTGCTTTGCGAACTCCCTTTTTATTCCCTCTATTTGCACTATCTTCAAGACCATAACTCTAAGTCGGACTGCGACATCGGATCCTACTTTTATCACAATAACGCGTCTTCTCCCCGTCGTCTTCAGTACCAGAGTAACCTTCCAATAACACGTCTTCTCCCCGTCGTATTCAGTACCAGAGTAACGCTCTTTCCCCCGTCGTATTTTCAGCTTCTCTCCTAGATTTTCTCGCCTATCACCGCCCATTTTCTATTCCTTTACTATTTTACGCCTATCACGTGGTTTACTCTTCATTTTATTGGCAGGGTTTATTTCTTTAATTTTCTCTTATTAGTCACCTACGTATGTCTTTCCTATGCAGCAGTAATATTCCCCGCCCCTCTGGGTTGTATGACCTCTCAGCGTCATAACGGTATTCTATCATGCTTGGCTGAGTTTTCCTTATACTTCGCATACCTTACTGGCATCTTTATGTCGGTTCTATTGTGCTGTTTCCTGCCTTGTCTATGTGCTCAGAAGCAACTCCTGTCCGATTTTTCCTTCATTTATACTATATTGCTATTTCGAATATTCTTTTTAACTTTGTTTTTTATATCATTTATTCCCTTTTTATTCCCATTATGCTTATTTATGTTCTCTACTGTTGTATTAGTTTCTAGTTATCTTTTCCCTCTTGGAACCTCTGGTTTCTGCTTCAAGCTGGCAACACCAAGATTTGGTCGCCAAGCTTCGTGCTCTTGAAAATTCCGGGGATCGACTGGAGAAATTTCTGACTACCAAAAACCTCTCAGGTCACTTGATGAAGCCAGGTATGCAACGACCTAATGTGGAAACAAAATTGAAATGCGTTTGGGCCAATGCAACCAACTGTAGCCTTCCGTCGATATGGAGAGAAACGGTTTATGAAGTGGTTAATGAAACGGTTCCAACTGCAGAAAAGATGTGGCGTCACGGGAGAGTGAATTCGAAGATCTGTGGCGTATGTGTGGAAGATGATACACTTGAACATCGCTTGTACAACTGTCAGCGGGCTGACTTGATTTGGACCTCCATCCGAGACGCACTACATAAACCTCGCCCAGAAGAATACTTACCTTGGGTACCACAGCTGGTACAACTGGAGTTTCGTTTCAAAGACACGAAATTTCACAATTTTGCAGTGTGGTTGGTTGCTGGTACACTACGTTGGCTGCTGAAAGTAAGGCGAGGAGACACTGTGTTAGGAAAGCACCTACGTATATTTTTGAAGGAGCAGGGATGGACCTATACGGAAGAAAACCTTGCGTTCTCTGGAGCCATACATTTATCACTTGGAACAAATGCAGATCTAATAACCATCTAAGCAAATAGAACCCTTCATTTGTCTCACAGTGCAAGCCAATAAAACAAGAAATTTTCTTACCCGGTACCCATTTCCGTCTTAAATAAAACAAAAATAATAATAAAAAAATAAAAACGAAAAAAATAATAAAAAATAATAAAAAATATAAAATAAAAATAATAAACAAGAAAATAAAAAGGTAAAAAATAAATAAAAATAAAAAAACAAGATGGAAATAATTGTTTTGAATCACTTAATAATACAAAGAAAAAAAAAACAAAGGGAAAAAAAAGTGTGTGTGTGGTGTTTTAGGGCCCGCCGACAACAAGGTCACTTGGACCCAAAGTCAACACTAAAACCTAAAAGCTATAAAAAAATAGCTAAAAAGGTAAAATATAATAAAAACACTCAACTGTTAAAAGGACATAAAAACCATCTAAAGGCTAATAATTTAATATCTCTAACATTAATAAATATAAAATGCAAGTTAGACTTGTTTATTAAAACCGATTTGGGCAACAAACCGCAGTGCCTTATCCACGGCCACTGGGTCGTCCCCTAAAACACCGAGCAAGTTAGTCCCCAAGCCCAAAGACTGGCGGACGCGGGCGTACTGCGGGCAATCGAGCAATACATGCCACACAGTGAGGCGTACTGCACACGGAGCACACACACGGGCCGGTTCCCCTCTTAACAAATGGCCATGAGTCGCACGTGTGTGCCCAATTCTCAGCCGGGTGAGTATCACTTCGGACCGCCAGTTATCCCTGCAGGAAGTTAGCCAGGGTTGTACGCTCTCCTTTATCGCCCGGAGTTGTGTGCCTTCCAAAGCTGTCCAGGAGTGCTGCCAAGCAGATAGGAGTTGGCGACGGAAAAAACGTTGCACATCCTGGTATGGCACCGTAGCTGTTAAACTCCGGGGCAAACGACAAGCGGACTGAGCAGCCGCGTCCGCCTCCTCGTTCCCGGAAATCCCCACATGGCCTGGGGTTCAAGTAAAAACAAAATTGTATCCGCGACTGAGCATTTGTGAGATCTTGGTCTGTATTTTTAAAACAAGTGTGTGAGCGGCAATGTGCTGTTGCAAGGCCTGAAGAGCACTTAGAGAGTCAGTGCAAACAATAAAAGAGCCAGGAGCTAACTTGCAAATAAAAAGGAGCAAATAGAAGATGGCATACAGCTCTGCGGAGAAAACTGAAGTGGAGTCCAGAAGGCGAAATTTATGAGCCTCACCGTTAATGAAGAATGCGCAACCCGTAGCGCTACCTAACTGAGAACCGTCTGTAAAGACCGGAACATAGTTAGGGTAACGGCCCAGTAGTTCGGCAAAAAGTTGTTGGAACACCGAATGTGGAGTAGCGAGTCTAGAGTTGCTTGAAAGAGCGAAATCGAACCGCGCACGATCGAGTTTCCAAGCAGGATAAGGGCTGATGGACGACCTCTCCACGCGAGGCATTCGGAGGCCATGAGAATGTAGGAGATCCCGAAATCTTATTCCCATGGGGCGTGTCCGAGAACCAGGGCGCATATAACGGTGGACTAAATCTGGACATAGAACTGGTTTGAAACAAGGATGATTGGGATAACTTGCCAATTTCGAGACGTATGAGCAGAGTAACAGCGAGCGACGAATATGGAGTGGAGGTTCGCTTGAGTCTGCATACAGGCAGTCGACTCGAGTGGTGCGGAAAGCTCCTGTGGCAAGGTGGATACCAGTATGATGCACGGTGTCTAAAAGGCGAAGTTTAGAGACGGTCGCTGCGCCATAAATAAAACTGCCATAGTCCAGCTTGGACCGAACCAGAGAGCGGTACAGCCTCAACATTACCGTGCGATCGCCCCCCCCCCCCCCAAGATGCTCCAGATAATACCTTCAGCACCTGCAGAGAACCATCGCAAGAGGCTCGAAGGTGAGGAATGTTGTGCTCCCAGTTGAGTTGTCGGTCCAAGTAGAGACCCAAGAACTTCAGTTGGGAGACAAATGGCAGGGGTGTGCCGTTCAAATGAAGATCAGGAGGCGGATGAATACGTCATGTCTCATTTGAACCTGTAATGTCAAGAGACAATTTTAAAATAATAATAAAAAAAAGACAGCAGGATAACCGATTTGGCTCAATACATGTTCATTCTTAATTAGTAGCTACCCCAACATGCATTTTCTTTACAGGTAAAAATAGTATTTAATAATAAAATTACTATTACTTTAAACAAGTTAATATCAATTGGTATCATACCCCATTTCTGTAAGTTTTTATAAAAGAATAAGAATATCTCACAAACGTTACGTGATACAGCATTTTAAGTGCCATTTTTGGAATTACGAGTCATTTTGCATAAGTATCGGGTACTTTCGTGTTTCCTGGTGTTATTGGAGAGTTGAAGCCACTGCGCAAAAAATTGACATAAATTGTGTATTTTAAACGGGAAGACCGGGTTTTACTGATGTCTTCTTTGCGCTAATGTGGTGGTTTTTCTAGAACACCAGCCATAAAGTTGGGGATCTGCCCTAATGAGGGTAATTATATGCTAACATATGGAGGGTTGAGACAGTGCGAAGTAGTGTCTCTTTTGTTTTAGGAAATAAACCGCTTCTCTGTTGCAGAGCTAGCTTGCGCGGTTTTTTTCTCTCTGCACTGCTCTTCATTTTACGGTTGTTGTTTTGCTTTGCATTAGCCTCTCCCGCGCAAGGCACATCAATCATTCTGCCAGGTTCCAGTATGGTCCGTTTCAGTGGCCCGCTGCCAAAAGTGAATCGAGAAAGGCACCTGTAACAACTTTTTTAAGACAGCACAAGAAACCACGGACTGCTCTGTTCTTTTCTCCATACCTGCACAGCGTTTTATTTCTCAGCAGTAAAAGTCATGTTTCATTTAATACTCAGACTTCGTCCACGTCGTAATTCTTTTGTTCTGGCCGGGGATGGTTATTTTATTACAAAATTAAGGTCAGGTAAGACTCGTCTACAGCGGTCCGCTTAACTGACAATAGAAACAAAAGAATGTAGGTACTACTTTAGCCAATGCATCTGCCTAATTGTTAGAGATCACATGCTGCACTTTTATTCTTCACTAATGTTTAGTGTTCTAAAATATGACTAATTCTTGTTTCACATAAGCTTGCCCCTTATTATTTTAGTTAATTGATGAAAATTAATCATTTCTCCACACTAGCCGTACATAGGCTAAGATTTTTATGGATAGAGTCAACATGAAAAATTGAATGCCATGGCGGGGATTTGAACCACGGATTTCCTGGTTTCCGTCCAGTTGCTCTTAACCTTTGAGCTACCGTGGACAACGTGCCGTCCTGATATTAAGGGTATGTATGACTGAAATTTTCAAATTCTGAACTAATAATGCTAGCTTTTTCAAATTTACACCATAGGTGTAGTATAATGTCAACATGTTACAACCTAAATTTAAACCATTTTCCTCCAGCAGTTTAGAAATTATGATAAATTTTGTATGTTTTTTGTTACGTCACTAAAAAGTCCCTTGCGACAAAATATTTTGAATTTTGGTCTAATATTTTAACCCTATGTTCATAATACACATACTTTTTGAAATTGTCTGGGTTTTTCTGTGTCTCCTTTAGTTTAGGTCACATAAATTTTTTAATTTACAAATATTCTTTTTTTGTCTAAAAAACTGTAAGTTTTGTGCTTGAAAATTAAAAATATATGCTTATATACATTTCACAATAAAACCTAGGGCAATTTCCATTCCTCATGATATTCTGAACCTGTGTACGAAATTTCATGAATGTAGTACAAAAACTGCATCGCAAGGAGCATTTTACACGAAGAAAAATGCTGAAAATATGAACATTGAGAAAACAGCGATTAAAGATTTGATTGCATAGCTCACATTAAATTCCACCAGGCTGATAGGTTGGACCCTCAGATTTCTTTTCCTCTCCTCTGTTGCTGCTTTTTCCACCTTTTTCTTCTTTAGATGTTGCTTTTCTTCTGCACAACTTCCCTTCTTGCTTTGCAGGATACGAGTCTGATCTCGCTGCACTGAAGTTTTCCTTGCTGAGTCTACTACACTTTCACCTCTGATATTTCGCTGCAGCTCCAATGACTTAAGACTACCCAGGTTAAACTCACTGATGCTTTTAATAACAGCAAGATCCAATTTTTGTTTTGATATGAAAACTTCCTTTGGGCATTTATTCCATATGACATGATGCAAAGATTCATTGGCATTCTGTGTTTTTCCTGTTTTGCACCTCTCTAGTAATGATGTAGAAGCCAGCCTCTGATATATTGGCAACATTTTAGGAACTATTTTGTCTAAAAGCCTTATTTTTCTTTTCTTGAATTGAAAATTTAAGAACGGAAAACAGACAAAGAATGTGGATGTAGGCAAAAGAGGGCGTGACTCTGACAGAGTTTAAAGGCCACCGACATTTAAATAAGCATTTAAAAATGGCGTCCGGAGGCAAATTATGCATTTTTCACATTCGGGAATGTCTAAATTATTTTATAGAATTAAAATAAAAATAGTCGTTATTTTCACGATTTTCATGAAATTTCAGTCATACATGCCCTTAAGTTCTCCATTTGACTCATATATTTCCCCGTTAGACCACTAGGGACTCCATGACTTTTATGAGACAGTCATGTGTCACAGTGGCACAGGTGTCTCAACAGACAGGGTCAATACTTCTAACATACACAAGTCTCTGTATGTTTCTGTATTGTGAATTTTGAGTTGAAAATATCTGAGTTTCTGTATTGTTCTGTATGTTTCTGAATTCTGGTTTCTGTAATTATGTCTCCGGCTCGTTTCTTTTTGAAGGCACCTTATATGTCCTGAATTTCTATGATGTCCTATATTTTTACTCTGAGGAGATGACGTATTATTATACAAATTTCTTTACTGATATTAATTTTGAATTACTAATACCTACTTTCCTCAAGAAAACGAGCGGGATGGCTCAGGCGGTTTTATCTGTAACACACATTCGGGAGCCTCGGGTTCAACTTTGTTGTTGTCGCGAGGTCTACCCGAAAGACCGAAGACTCCGGCCTCTATCAGCACGGGAGCGATGGAAAACTTCAAGGTTCTTTCCACGGGGTAATACCTTGAGTCTAAAATCCCTTCCCCCATCGACAACAACGTCAAGACACCGAATAATCTTGGTGAGGTCGCCTGGTGATCTAGCACACCTTCTACAAGCTATGTAGGTTAGTACCTGGGACACTTTAGGCAACGCTCTGCCCCCTCCGGGCGGCCGAAGTCTGGCCGGAGGGACCCGATCTCCCGTGGGTAACGGGAGCACACTGCCCCCTCGAGTCCAACCCAATCCGAAAAACTCTCATTCAGAGAAGGGCTCGAATGTTCGGCCCAAGGTTCCTCTAGTAACGTCAGAGGTACCACGAGTGCTAGGGGTCCGAAGCGCCCGCACTTCGGCAGCTGAAGGTGACGGAACTCCTCACCTACGGGACCCCGCAGGGAAGACTACCGAATAACCTCGGTAGGGTCACCTGGTGATCTAGCATACCTTCTACTAGTTCTGCAGGTCAATACCCGGGACTTCTTAGGCAACTCACTACCCCGTCCGGGCGGCAGAATCCTGAACGGAGGTCCCCGATCTCCCTCGGGTAACGGAAGCACACTGCCCGCTCAAGCCCAACCCAATCCAAACAACTCCCCGACGGGAGGGGCTCGGCAGTTCGGCTCGAGGTTCCTCTAGTAACGTCAGAGGTACCACGAGTGCTAAGGGTCCTCAGTGCTCGCACCACACCAGCTGGGGACGGATCCCCTCCCCCCTGCGGGGAGTAGGGTGAGATGTCTTTGTCCTGACTGCCGGGGGAAATTATCATCTAAGTACCCTGCCCTCTGCATTGTTGTAGCTCTTGCGACGGCCGCCCTCAATCTCCTGCCTCATCCTTCTTCCCTAGGAATGCCTCGCTTGGGGGTATAGGTACAATAGACCAAGATTAGACCTCCATGCCGAACCCCCTTCGAAATAAACCGGTTCCAGTTCCTCAAGTGGTAGGTAAGTTGCTATTCGTTTGCTGCAGTCTGATGGATTCTAAACAATTCTGAACTGTAACCTTATAATGCCTACAATAAAACCTTTAAGTCTGTTTACGGCGATCAAGAAGCAAATTGGATAGTGAGTTGGAGCGTGGAGCTATCGTTCCCAGTCCCGGAATGCAACAAATTACGTATTATTATTAGAACTCTATTATGATTCATGTACATTTTATTATACCTGAATTACTAAGGTAGTACACTACTGAGCGACATTCTTTTAGAAGACTGAAGTACGTCATATAATGTAACATGTAAACGGTTTATTTGAGTTTCCAGTAGAACATTACAGACCACGTGCATTGCGGTTGAGAGCTTGTATAAGGGGATTGTCACGTGATTAGGCTGCCGCTGTATCGAGGTTAACACATCGATATAATCATGTTCACTCGTGCAGTTTCATTATACGCGACGTGCGGCTTGTGCACGCGAGGCTGGTGCTGACGTAAATCACGACAAACATACTTCATGTCTTACATACGGATAAGTAGTATTTAATAATTAAAAAAATCGACTTTATTTCCACAGTTACATTTTTCATTTTGTGTAACCCCTACAAAAGTTCGCAAAACTTCATGCTTCAGTAGCCCGCCACTGTAGCTTAGATGTCAGCGTATCTGCGACACGTTCAAGAGGTCCCGAGTTCCAGTCTCGGTCAAGAGGATAAGGTTCCTTAGGGTATGTTCCCTTATCCTGAAAGATGAATGTCTGGTAACTCTAAGCTCTATGTACCCTGTGCTCATTTGCACATCATTTCATTCATCGTCCGATATGACTTAACGTTGGAGGTTTTCCCTTATCCTGAAAGATGAATGACTGGTAACTCTAAGCTCTATGTACCCTGTACTCATTTGAACATCATTTCATTCATCGTCCGATATGACTTAACGTTGGAGGTTTTCTCTTATCCTGAAAGATGAATGTCTGGTAACTCTAAGCTCTATGTACCCTGTACTCATTTGAACATCATTTCATTCATCGTCCGATATGACTTAACGTTGGAGGTTTTCCCTTATCCTGAAAGATGAATGTCCGGTAATCCTAAGCTCTATGTACCCTGTACTCGTTATACATCATTTCATTCATCGTCCGATATGACTTAACGTTGGAGGTTTTCTCTTATCCTGAAAGATGAATGTTTGGTAACTCTAAGCTCTATGTACCCTGTACTCATTACATCATTTCGTTCATCGTCCGATATGACTTAACGTTGGAGGTTTTCCCTTATCCTGAAAGATGAATGTCTGATAACTCTAAGCTCTATGTACCCTGTACTCATTTGAACATCATTTCTTTCATCGTTCGATATGACTTAACGTTGGAGGTTTTCCCTTATCCTGAAAGATGAATGTCCGGTAATCCTAAGCTCTATGTACCCTGTACTCGTTATACATCATTTCATTCATCGTCCGATATAAGTTAACGTTGGAGGTTTACTTTTATTCTGAAAGATGAATGTCTGGTAACTCTAAGCTCTATGTACCCTGTACTTATTTGAACATCATTTCATTCATCGTCCGATATGACTTAACGTTGGAGGTTTTCCCTTATCCTGAAAGATGAATGTCTGGTAATTGTAAGCTCTATGTACCCTGTCCTCGTTATGCATCATTTCATTCATCGTCCGATATAAGTTAACGTTGGAGGTTTTCCCTTATTGAGAAATATGAATGTCTGGTAACTCTAAGCTCTATGTACCCTGTACTCGTTATCCATCATTGCATTCATCCTTCGATATGACTTAACGTTGGAGGTTTTCTTTTATCTTGAAGGATGAATGTCTGGGAACTGTAAGCTCTATGTACCCTGTACTCATTTGAACTTCATTACATTCATCCTCCGATATGACTTAAGGTTGGAGGTTTTCTTTTATCTTGAAGGATGAATATCTGGGAACTGTAAGCTCTATGTACCCTGTACTCATTTGATCATCATTTCATTTTTCGTTCGATGTGACATCTTTGGAGGAGGTCAATTTAAGAAAATAGTTAATATTTCGTTCTTTAAAAAACTTTGTGTTCTTATTCAGGAAGTCTGAAAGTTCATTTTATTATTATAATAATTATTGTTTTTGTCATCATGATCATTTCGCCCCTGCTCGTGTATACGTCAGCACGTATGACGACATGTTTATGCAGAAGGCGTCCTGGTACGTGTATCATAATTATGGTACTTTGATGTTGCGGCGTGTTCCTCATTAAAATGACCCAAAGAGCCGACGTCACATTTGATCCACAGAAATTAAAAACGCACGTTCCACTGCACGAGATGCAGCTCCTTTGTGCACGTTACTAATTAACCTCAATTTGGACAGTGGTAACTAAATTTGGACTTTTCAATGAAAATCTTAAGTCTACTGCAAGTTGAAATGTCTACGATGCTCTTAAAGTAATTATTAATCCAGAGAAATATAGTTAGAAATGGTTTTAATATCCTTAGTTGCTTGTAGGTTCAAGGGGATGTAGGAATACAGTAGTCTTTAGCGATGCTCAGATGTTTTGAATCTGGCGTTTACGTGGAATTTCGTTCTATTTGCAGAGCGGAGAGCTGTAACCGCAGTATCAGGCAGCGTTTGGGAGGCGGCGAAATAATTGAAGTCAGATAATTAAAAATAAGCTAGGTTAATGAAAATCCTTTGCTAAACTAATATAAAAATCTTTTTATATTAATATGAAATTAGAATGGATAGGGTAATGATTAAAATAGCGGTTGGCTTATTGAATTAGAAGGGATGAATATAATTTAATATAGCACACATACTAGCATCCAGACAATGGAGAGAAGATATTCTTGTGAAAATCTGTCCACGTCGGAGAGACAGGAAGGAAGGACCGTTACCTTCTTTGTGGTAGGAAAAGTTCAATGTCTGAGAACTATAGAATACATCCAGCCAGGAATTTGTTGGAAAAAAATGCTTTCAAAATGCAGTTGAGCATGAACGCTAAAGGGATTTACTTCGCTGATTTGATAACGATGCATACAGTTACAAACAACTCAGGGTAGGCGCTCTCCAACTGAGGGTGGGTGATGATGATGATGATGATGATGATGATGATGATGATGATGATGATGATGATGATGATGGGTATAAGGGCGCTCAACTACGGCGGTCATCAGCGCCCTTTAAAAATTTGTCATGGCAAAAGCCAGATATAAAATTTCTGAAAAACTATAAAAACTATAAAAACTAAAAATCACAGAAAACCTACAAAACATTTCATTCTCTAAATCCTAAAACCTAACCTAGAAAAGAATCTAAAAATCTTCTGCCCCACTGTGTCATCGTCCGCTAGCATTTCTGCAAAGCTGGTAGGCAGCTGCAGGGACGTCCTAAGGTCTGCTAGGTGAAAACACTCTAGCAGCACGTGTCGTACAGATAACGCTTCTTTGTAAAATGGACAATTTGGAGCAGGCTCCTTTTTTAAAAGAAAACTATGAGTAAAAAAGCAGTGCCCAATACTCAACCGAGCCAAACTCACTCACCTCCTCGCGACGAGATAACTGATTGGAGGTATCCCAGGGAATCGGAAGTTCTTTGACAGATCTAAGTTTATTATTGTGGAGAGCGGACCACTCTTCCTGCCAGCAGGTTTGCACAGCTCTCCGCAATACGGCCCTAAAATCTTACCATGTCACACATGGTACTCGAAACCTGGGCTTCATGGTAGCCGTCTTGGCTGCCGAATCCGCCATTTCATTCCCCCGCAAGCCTACGTGACCAGGGATCCATGCACACACCACGTTAACGCCAGAAACGTGTAAAACGTGGAGGGCATCCTGTATACGCTGCACAATAGGATGGTAGTTGTACAGCTGCCGTAGGCTTTGAAGTGCACTGAGGGAATCACTTAAGACGTACGTGTAAAATGGCCCGGTATATTGCATAAAGCTCTGCAGTAAAATGGAAATGCTAGTGTGGAATCCGAATATATACGGTTGGATTCACACACGTAAGCACAACCAACACCATTTGAGTTCTTGGAGCCATCAGTATAAATTACAAAATGGTCCTGATATCGCGATAAAAATTCTAAAAAACATGTGCGCATACTAGACATAGACATGGTAGATTTATCATATTTGGTCATGCCCAGATCAACGTGGAACGCTCTGCACAACCAAGGAGGGTATGTCCTCTCCCCCTAGGATACATCTTGGGCATTTCAGTATCAAGATGTCTAAGGAGCTCCCGGAAACGAAAACTAGCTGGCTTTGGTTTAATAGAAGTGTTCCTATAACGCATGTCCATGAAAGTATTAAAGAACGGCGTAAACGTTGGATGTGCGGGCACATTAAGTCCACAGCCATAATTTGCTAATAAAATGTTGCGCCTGTACTGCAGAGGAGGTTCTGCAGACTCAGCATGCAGGCTTATATCTCGGCTCGTTGGGAATGCCCCAACTGCTATACGTATGCCACAATTATGGACTGTGTCTAATCTCTTCAGAACTGAGGGTGGGCTGAACGTCAATGAGTTAAATGAGTTTTGCAAACCAATGCGAAAATTTGAAATAAATGAGAAACCAATAATAATGTAAGAGTTCAGAAGGGTGAGCTAGTTTGGTCATGTAATCAAGTTAGAGAGGGGATCAGAATAAGGTTAGAACTGAGTCGTGAAGTAAGAAAAATTTACTTAAAAGGTTATACTACGAGAAGAAGGACGTGTTCATGCGCCTTGAGAAGAGAAGCGAAGATTTGTAAGTGTGAAATGTAGGGAAGTTAAGAATAGCGCAACCAGCGTAAGTGGAAGCAGCATTAGAAGTTTATTAGAGCAAAGTAGTCGCCGTATAAAGAAGAAATAGAAACGGTGCGGAAGGAACTTTAAACAAGTAATCCAGGCTTTGAAGTAAAACTGAATTTATGTTAGGAATTTTACTAACAGGTGGTCATCGATACAAGTCGATAAGCAGGAATTAAACCAAATAATTCTGCAAGGAACCAAAGTGTTATTAATACGACTGAGTAGCCAGCAACCACCAAAATCCATTTCCTACAACCATTCACCTGAGGATAAGAAAACTCATAGCTCCAATTAGAACCCAATCAATTTAACTCTGGTATGCGGGTTTGCCGCATGGAGGAAAAAGTAACTAATGTATATTTCCTATTTTAGTAATGTCACCTGAACGTTGGAACTCCCGCTAGAACCGGCCGGCAGTAGCGCCAGACGGAAGCATTCTGGCCACGCCTACCCATTTATCTTGTGGCGTTCAATGAAGGCGATGGTGAGGAAAGTGTCACTGGTCGCTGGCCGCCTCCTTCCCCTCCCTTTGACGTCTGGAACAGTCGGGATGTTTCATCTAACCCGGAACCTTCTAGATAGGTCAGTTGGTCTTATATAAGCGACGCGGCGGGCCGGAGAAGGGCTCAGTTCTTGGCGAGCAGTTGTGAGGAGCGCCGAGTGAGGGAACGGACTGGAAGACTGTGTACGTACATCGGAGGAGTTGACGTAGTTGCGAGTGCAGAGTGGACTTGTGACAGACGAACTGGTGAATTGTAATTGTGTGCGCTACGTAATTCTACGTAATCGGCAAGTGTTCCAACTGCAATTTGTTGAAAATAAAGAACATTTTGTGTTTGTGCAATTGGACTTTTAATTTCACGAACCAACAAAGTCACAGTATCTTGTGTTTCTAAGAATTTTAACTACTAACAACAAATATTTCCGAAATGGTTAAGTGCACAAAAACGTCATTGACAAAGTGTACCTTTGCTTTAACGAGATACTTTACTATATATTTTTTTGTTTGATCCAGAAAATATCTTAGGCATATGGTATTTTAAACAAAATTTGGATCAGCATTTCAAAAATCCAAAAAAAAAAAAAAAAAAAGGCTTCACTTTAAGATAGTGGAAGAATTTCCTTTAACATTTTCGCGTGACTTCCATGAAGACTTGAACCTAAATACTAATTTATTAATCATTTTGAACTATCTGTTCTCATACTTACACGTAGAAGATAAACAGTTAAGCGGCGCGCTCGTCCACCGTAAGAGCTCTATCGCTCGCAAAAGCTAAAGGCAAATGAACGCTGACCAATGTTTCAGCGGAGCGCTGTTGCCAAACGTAGTACGTATACCTGCAGAAGTCCCGTGTACATAAGAGCAGTCTTACCCGCTAGCAAATGTTTTGGCTATTCTTCCCGTAACTAAACAACACATTAAATATTTCTAAAACATTAAGATCTTACCTTGACACACGTCACAACAGTGGAACAGCAAGTACGGTTTCCAATCAAGTAACTCGCTTTCCGACTTCATGGATCTTTCTCGGAGATTGAAACACAGGCACGCTCTCTTTTTCTAAGATGAAGCAGCTGCACTACAAATTCGTGACACTATGTATACACTGACTACACTACAAGGTTACAGAGTTAATTGCTGGGATTTTCAAAAATCTACAGTTGCCCTATATCCTGGATTGGAGAGCTTTCGTAAAAACTTGTTCATATTAAATATAATTTTTCTGGCCTGGGAATCAATCACTTCGCGTTTGTTGATCGACAAATCACTTGTCCCAGCTTTGAGGGACATGCCAACGCACACGAATCACAAATACTGCAAAAAATAATATAATAATAAAAATGGATTTTGAGACTTTCTGAATAAAATGAACAAAGTTTTTAGAAGAACGAAGAATTAAATTTTTCTTTTAAATTCACCCCCTCCAACGTTGTCATATGGAACGATGAATGAAATGATGCTCTAATGAGTACAGGGTACATAGAGCTTAGAGTTACCAGACATTCATCTTTCAGGATAAGAGAAAACCTCCAACGTTAAATCATATCAGACGATGAATGAAATGATGTTCAAATGAGTACAGGGTACATAGAGCTTAGAGTTACCAGATATTCATCTTTCAGGATAAGAGAAAACCTCCAACGTTAAGTCATATCGGACGATGAATGAAATGATGTTCAAATGAGTACAGGGTACATAGAGCTTAGAGTTACCAGATATTCATCTTTCAGGATAAGAGAAAACCTCCAACGTTAAATCATATGGAACGATGAATGAAATGATGCTCTAATGAGTACAGGGTACATAGAGCTTAGGGTTACCAGACATTCATCTTTCAGGATAAGAGAAAACCTCCAACGTTAAATCATATCAGACGATGAATGAAATGATGTTCAAATGAGTACAGGGTACATAGAGCTTAGAGTTACCAGACATTCATCTTTCAGGATAAGAGAAAACCTCGAACGTTAAGTCATATCAGACGATGAATGAAATGATGTTCAAATGAGTACAGGGTACATAGAGCTTAGAGTTACCAGACATTCATCTTTCAGGATAAGAGAAAACCTCCAACGTTAAGTCATATCGGACGATGAATGAAATGATGTTCAAATGAGTACAGGATACATAGAGCTTAGAGTTACCAGACATTCATATTTCAGGATAAGCGCAATCCTCCCACTTTGTCTTATCGGACGATGAAGGAAATCATCTGCAAATGAGTACATGGTACATAGATCTTAGAGTTACCAGACATTCATCTTTCAGGATAAGGGAAAACCTCCACTGGGAAAAAGATGTGTATAATAATTAATAATAATAATAATAATAATAATAATAATAATAATAATAATAATAATAATAATAATAATAATAATAATAATAATAATAATAATAATAATAATAATAATAATAATAATAATAATAATAATAATAATAATAATAATAATAATAATAATAATAATAATAATAATAATAATAATAATAATAATAATAATAATAATAATAATAATAATAATAATAATAATAATAATAATAATAATAATAATAATAATAATAATAATAATAATAATAATAATAATAATAATAATAATAATAATAGTAATAGTAATAGTAATAGTAATAGTAATAGTAATAGTAATAGTAATAGTAATAGTAATAGTAATAGTAATAGTAATAGTAATAATAATAATAATAATAATAATAATAATAATAATAATAATAATAATAATAATAATAATAATAATAATAATAATAATAATAATAATAATAATAATAATAATAATAATAATAATAATAATAATAATAATAATAATAATAATAATAATAATAATAATAATAATAATAATAATAATAATAATAATAATAATAATAATAATAATAATAATAATAATAATAATAATAATAATAATAATAATAATAATAATAATAATAATAATAATAATAATAATAATAATAATAATAATAATAATAATAATAATAATAATAATAATAATAATAATAATAATAATAATAATAATAATAATAATAATAATAATAATAATAATAATAATAATAATAATAATAATAATAATAATAATAATAATAATAATAATAATAATAATAATAATAATAATAATAATAATAATAATAATAATAATAATAATAATAATAATAATAATAATAATAATAATAATAATAATAATAATAATAATAATAATAATAATAATAATAATAATAATAATAATAATAATAATAATAATAATAATAATAATAATAATAATAATAATAATAATAATAATAATAATAATAATAATAATAATAATAATAATAATAATAATAATAATAATAATAATAATAATAATAATAATAATAATAATAATAATAATAATAATAATAATAATAATAATAATAATAATAATAATAATAATAATAATAATAATAATAATAATAATAATAATAATAATAATAATAATAATAATAATAATAATAATAATAATAATAATAATAATAATAATAATAATAATAATAATAATAATAATAATAATAATAATAATAATAATAATAATAATAATAATAATAATAATAATAATAATAATAATAATAATAATAATAATAATAATAATAATAATAATAATAATAATAATAATAATAATAATAATAATAATAATAATAATAATAATAATAATAATAATAATAATAATAATAATAATAATAATAATAATAATAATAATAATAATAATAATAATAATAATAATAATAATAATAATAATAATACAAGTGGCGTCCAGAAAGTAAGTTCTGTTTCAATTTATCTCCGCTGCTGCGCTGCGATCGCAGTTCCGCACATGGGCGGTAGACGGTACGTATCAAAGAGAAGAAACGTGCGCCATTGTGAGATGGCTGTCAGCCACGTACGCTTTGTTGTGCTCGTTTACAATGTCAGTATTGATTGAAAATCCCGCCACTTGTGAAATCAGATCTGTGATTCGTTTTCTGAATGCTAGGAAAGGGAAACCAATTGAAATTTATTGGCAAATTTGCGATGTCAAAAGGTGTTGTGTTTCTTTACGACAACGCATGACCACACACTGCAAATGCGACGAAAAACATCCTGCATGGATTCGGCTGGGACATGTTTCACCACCCCCCGTACAGCCCTGACATCGCTCCAAGCGACTTGCATCTGTTTTTGCATCTGAAATCTTTCCTTGGCGGTAACACTTCAACAATGACGAAGAACTGAAAGAAAATGTTCCCAGCTGGTTGAAGACACAGGCGGCAAACTTCTATGAAGAAGGTATACAAAAACTTGTGCCTCGATATGACAAATGCCTGCAAAATTTAGGCAGTTATGTGGAAAAGTAATTTAAGAGTTGTATAATTTTGGAAAATAAATAATTTTTCTGTATCTGTACACAATTTAATTTTATTACCAAACAGAACTTACTTTCTGGACGTACCTTATTAACAATATTTCAGCTGAAGTTCAAAACACGACCTAACGATGCCATTCAGTTTAACGAAACAACACCTCTACTCTGATAACGAAATGAAAATTAACTCTGTTTCAAACTGCGTGACTTCTGTTTTAATAATTGGTGCTTTATTAATTTAACCATGTGAAGACAAAACGTGCATTTCTCGTGTTCTAAGTATCGTACAGACAGGATTTTTGTACGGTCATGATCAGAAAGTAAAATTCTTTCTTATTATAAGATTGGCATCTGTCATTTTCACATATTTATCCGTAACATTTAATCTTAACGCGTGCAGATAAAACGTGCATCGCTCGTGTTCTAAGTATCGTAGAGACAGGATTTTTGTACGGTCATGATCAGAAAATAAAATTCTTTCTTATTATAAGATTGTCATCTGGCATTTTCACATATTTATCCGTAACATTTAATCTTAACGTGTGCAGATAAAACGTGCATCGCTCGTGTTCTAAGTATCGTACAGACAGGATTTTTGTACGGTCATGATCAGAAAGTAAAATTCTTTCTTATTATAAGATTGGCATCTGTCATTTTCACATATTTATCCGTAACATTTAATCTTAACGTGTGCAGATAAAACGTGCATCGCTCGTGTTCTAAGTATCGTACAGACAGGATTTTTGTACGGTCATGATCAGAAAATAAAATTCTTTCTTATTATAAGATTGTCATCTGGCATTTTCACATATTTATCCGTAACATTTAATCTTAACGCGTGCAGATAAAACGTGCATCGATCGTGTTCTAAGTATCGTAGAGACAGGAGTTTTGTACGGTCATAATCAGAAAATAAAATTCTTTCGTATTATAAGATTGGCATCTCATTTTTCAAAAATTTACCCCAGAGTAATTAATTGATATAATCTTCTAAGTTCAAGCGCTGCTAGGCGCGCAAGCGTAGGATTTGCTAGTCTAGGGTAAGACCCGCCTCCATATTGTCACCCGATCGTTGGAACACCCTATAGAACCAGCTGAGAGCGGCCAAGCAGGGGAGGTCGAAGTTAGCCACGCCCCCCCTCGTTTGTCTTATAGTGGTGACAGGAGGCGGCTGGGAGAAAAAACATCACCGCGCCGTCTCTTTCTGTTCCACCTGTGTTCTCGAACTTACGGGATATTTCCTCTAATTGAGAACCTTCCAGATCGGCAAGCGGATCCTATATAAGCAACACGTCGTGCAAGAGGAGTCAGTCAGTCAGTCAGAGTTCTTGGCAATCAGCGTAAGAGTTCGGTGCTAATGTAAGGACGAGAAGACTGTGTATGTGCATCGAAGTTTACGTAATCGCGAGTGCAAGTGTAACTTTAACGGACGAACTGGTGAATTGTAATTGTGTGCAGTACGTAATTCTGTGTAATTGGCAAGTGTTAAACTGTAAGTCGGTGGAAATAAAGAACATTGTTGAGTTTGTGTAATTGGACTTTTCATTTCACGAACCCACAAAGTCACAATATGTCGTTAACTTTTGCGAACATTTTTTATAGATAGAACCTTCAAGCCAGACTATTAATTTTTCGCGAGAAGGTGCAGCAAGTTGGTGTGATGGTCAAAGCAGAGCGGGAAATATCGAGGTCACAAGACAGAATAACGAATGAAGGTATTAGCCACGGTAGATGCATATCAAACAAGCAATTGCCTGCATTATATTCCTGAACACCCTGTATTGTACTGACGTTAAGTATTTTTTTTCTTTCTTCAGAGGAACTAATACGTTTAACTTCACCGAAATAATGGAGACGCGTTGATGGCGTCAGAGTATGAAACGGTAATTTACAAACAGTTTCATTTCCCTGCTGGGATAATCATGGCTGCAAACCTCAAAACCGGAACGGTTAGCCGACATCCACTCTGGTTTTTCATATTAGCCAAAGATACCTCAAACTGCGGTCTCGCAAATCGGCATATCGCGTGGAAAATTGTTGCCATCGCGCTTCGATTTCGCATTCATTTGTTCACTCAACCGAGACGCACTTTCATTTCTTCTTTTTTATCAAATGACGGTCGTTCTGTTGATGCGATATTCACGTGGACGGGCATTAAATCTAAACCGCGTGGCTCTTTTCATATTTTTTACCACCCCAGCTTGCGTGTGCTGAGATGTTGAGATAAAATTTGAATAGCAATACTGATTTCCGTGAAATTAGCTTTGGAAAGTTTTTCAATGGCTCCGAAGACTGCGGTGCGACTTATTTCAGTTCATATCGAACTGTGGATGAAATGATGTTTAAATGAGTACAGGATGCATAGAACTTAAGAGTTAGCAGACATTCATATTTCAGGATAAGGGAGAACTCCTGAAAAATCTTATGCAAATAACTCACTCGGAACGATTTTCGCACACGGGGTCTCCCAGATCTCGGCTGTAATATCGTCCAAGATCACCAAATACAAAGGTATCAATTTGCAGCAGTTGCAAACTTGATATCTGCTGGCAACACGTGATACGGAAATGTTGGGCGAACTATATCTCCTTTATCGACTTCGATTGAGCCAATATCGACCTGCTGGTCAACTGATACGCTTTCTCGAATTACCGCTGCTAAACGATGCAGAAAATGTACGTAATACCTGCAGATGTCTATCGCGCAGCTGAAATTCCAGCGTTAGCAACAAACGAAATATAGACATTTATATACGAGACGATCTTTACTTTAATAATTCTGAAAGGAAAAATTATTGGTATTGTATGTTGTTTTGTCATTTCAGTATTATCTGCTATATTTCAACCTTAATATGATATATGGTTTGTTACATTTGAAATCTGTGGGAAAATTGAAGCATTAAGAAGAAATATTTCGGGAAGACCCGAGTTCGAATCCCCATTAAATTGAATTCTCCGGGATTTCATTTTTTTCCCCGAAAAACGGACCCTGGGCTTCTGTGGGTTACTTTTCAAGCGTTTATTTCTTCCATAGATATAACCTATCGGATCAGACTACACTTTTTAACGCTTTAAATTTAGGGAGCTTATTTTGTGCTACAAATTTGGCTAGCTAGCTATAAGTTTAAATCGTAAGAGAGGCAAAACAGATAACGGATGCGATAAAAGAGAGCTGTACAATCAAAGGAATATGTAAATTAATTGATCTTGCACAGAGCCGTGTGTAGGTCGCACTACAAAAGGGTAGAGTCAGACTGAAAAATTCAATGTCATAGCCGGGATCTGAACCACGGATCTTCTTTTCTCCGTCCAGATGCTCTAAGCCATTGAGCTACTATGGCCAACGTGCCAACATGACATTAAAAAGACGAGTCAGTTGGAGAATTAAAAGCTTTACAAAACTTTACTCGTACAATGCCTATGTCGCAATGCAGTGCTATAATATAGGAATGCTGTGTTTATTTGTATTCGGAAGACTACGAGGCGTGTCCGTAAAACAACGTCTCCAATTTTATTTAATATAGAAAACATGTTTATTGTCAATGAATGTTACATTGATGGAAAGGCGGAACTTACAACGTAATCACCATTGCGATCGATGCCCTTTTCATGCGCTGTGGCAATTTTTGTATATCCTTGTCATAGCACTCTGCCGCCAAGTTGCGCAGGTAACACTCAACCTCGTGTTTCAAATCATCGTCGGTCTGGAAATGTGTTCTACCCAGGTGTGACTTCAACTCAGGAAACAGATGATAATCACTAGGTGCTAAGTCTGGACTGTAGGGGAGATGGGTGAGGATGTCCCATCCGAACTGGGCCAGGAGATCAGCCGTTGCATGTGCCGTATGGGGACGAGCGTTGTTGAGCTGAAAAATCACTCCCTTCGTCAGCATTCCCCCTACTTCGATTTTAAATGGCACGTCGCAATTTTTCTAAAGTCTCACAGTAACTAGCGGCGTTTATTGTTGTGCCGATAGGTATAAACTCACACAGGAATACACCTTTTCTCTCCCAGAACATACTGCCATCGCTTTGCCGGCAGAAATTGTCTGTTGGAACGTTCGCGGCTTCGGCAAATTCGAGTGCCGCCACTGACGGAACGTTCTTTAGTTTCTGGTGTTGTGTAGTGCACCCAGGTTTCATCGGCAGTGACAGTTAAATCCAACAATTCCTCGCCCTGCGGAAGCACCGTGGCTCAGTGGTTAGACCGCTTGGCTCTCACCAAGGCGGCCCGGGTTCGATCCCGGGCGACCGCAAAGTGAGATTTGTGGTGGACAACACGGGGCTGGGGTGGGTTTTATTCGGGACCTCCGGTTTCCCCGCCATCTCATTCCACCGGTGCGCCATCTTCATCTCATGTATCATCAGTGTAACCGCCTGCGGTGTCGTATGTAGTAAAAGCGGGCGTTAAGTACTACACATTTCATTTCACTTTCATTTCCTCGCCCTGTTCTGTATAGCGTTCCAGGAATCGGTGGGCGGCTTCAGCACGTTGCCGTTTATGGTCTTCGGTGAGCATTTTGGGGACCCACCGCGCACACACCTTGCGATAATGCAAATGTTCGGTCAAAATCTTGTCATTCGTAGTCTTACTGACTTCAGGGATAAGTTCGCACAGCTCGCGAACTGCCACACGCCGATCTTTAAGCATTTCTTGCTCCACTTTTGCAATTGTTTCGGCTGCAACCGAAGACCGACCAGAACGCTGTTCGTCATGGACGTCTGTACGTCCGTCTTTGAACTCTCTGAAACACTTTCGCACGTTTTTGACGTCCATACACTGCGGCCCATAGACTTCGCATAACTGACGATGAATCTCATTGGGGGTGGTGGCCATCGCACTCAAAAAACGGATCACTGCACGCAACTCGCACTTGGCGGCGGAAGTGATAGGAAGTTCCATCGCAAACACCTGCCCAGCCAAGACTAATGGTTGCAACGGGTTCATTGTGGTGGGGATTTGAAGGGGTGAAACCAAGCTACATGTCAGTGTTGCCGGATGTCGCGTAATAGCGTTCCTCACGGCTCCAGCGCTTTGGAGACCTTAATTTACGTACACGCCTCGTATTTGAGCTAAAAATAAGGGGGTTTTACGGTTATGTTAAGGGGATGTATGACTGAAATTTCATGAAAATCGTGAAAATAACGACTTTTTTATTTTAATTCTATAAAATAATTTAGACATTCCCGAATGTGAAAAATGCATAATTTGCCTCCGAACGCCATTTTTAAATGCTTATTTAAATGTCGGTGGCCTTTAAACTCTGTCAGAGTCACGCCCTCTTTTGCCTACATCCACATTCTTTGTCTGTTTTCCGTTCTTAAATTTTCAATTCAAGAAAAGAAAAATAAGGCTTTCAGACAAAATAGTTCCTAAAATGTTGCCAATATATCAGAGGCTGGCTTCTACAACATTACTAGAGAGGTGCAAAACAGGAAAAACACAGATTGCCAATGAATCTTTGCATCATGTCATATGGAATAAGTGCCCAAAGGAAGTTTTCATATCAAAACAAAAATTGGATCTTGCTGTTATTAAAAGCATCAGTGAGTTTAACATGGGTAGTCTTAAGTCATTGTAGCTGCAGCAAAATATCAGAGGTGAAAGTGTAGTAGACTCAGCAAGGAAAACTTCAGTGCAGCGAGATCAGACTCGTATCCTGCAAAGCAAGAAGCGAAGTTGTGCAGAAGAAAAGCAACATCTAAAGAAGAAAATGGTGGAAAAAGCAGCAACAGAGGAGAGGAAAAAGAAATCTGAGGGTCCAACCTATCAGCCTGGTGGATTTTAATGTGAGTTATGCAATCAAATCTTTAATCGCTGTTTTCTCAAAGTTCATATTTTCAGCATTTTTCTTCCTGTAAAATGCTCCTTGCGATGCAGTTTTTGTATTACATTCATGAAATCTCCTACACAGGTTCAGAATATCATGAGGAATGGAAATTGCCCTAGGTTTTATTGTGAAATGTATATAAGCATATATTTTTAATTTTCAAACACAAAACTTACAGTTTTTTAGACAAAAAAAGAATATTTGTAAATTAAAAACTTTTTGTGACATAAACTAAAGGAGACACAGAAAAACCCAGAGCAATTTAAAAAAGCATGAGTATTATGAACATAGGGTTAAAATATTAGACCAAAATTCAAAATATTTTGTCGCAAGGGACGTTTTTAGTGACGTAACAAAAAACATACAAAATTTATCATAATTTCTAAACTGCTGGAGAAAAATGGTTTAAATTTAGGTTGTAACATGTTTACATTATACTGCACCTATGGTGTAAATTTCAAAAAGCTAGCATTATTAGTTCAGAATTTGAAAATTTCAGTCATACATACCCTTAAATACATTACTCTTTAACTTCCTCGTGAATCAGCTTTACAAAATATGAATTTTTCTCTTAGTGCGAAGTGTTCATTAGAGATTGATTAGGTCATACATCACTTTGGGGGAATGCAATACGACAACACCGCAGGACTCCGATAGGTTACTCATCTAGCAGCGCTCAAGGACAAACATCATTCCATTTGAAAAAATATGTTGGAAAGATATCGGAGTAGTAAGAAATCAGTAAAGAGAGATATAAGTATGAGTAACCACGTAGAGGGGAAAGAATCATTGAGGAAAAACTCACGGAGAATGTCTTCATCATAAAAAGTGCGTTCACGAAAGCACTAACATGTCACGCACTCCGTTCCCCTCCTCCTTTAAGAGATATGCTAATACAAAAATCCTCCCTAAACTTCACAGGAACTGGAATATTAACTCTCCCTTTTTTTTGTCTCCCAGTAACATCTTTCTCTTCGTTTATTTGCATGTTGTTCGCAACTGCCAGAGCAATGCGAATAAATTTTGTCTGCGAATGAGGCACAGTACGAAAAGAACGGTTTCATATGTTAGCGTTCTTTCTCATTGCACAAGACAAAAACATGTGCACGGAGTCAGCAAAAAAATAACCCCGCATGAACCGTGGAATAACAGAGAATGTATGTACCTACCTCCCAAAGGAGAAAAAACGGATGCAAAAATTCCAGCTTTAAGCGGAATGCCTTCGCGGCGTTTAAACGCTTTTATCAACTAATTAAATGATATTCATAAAAGTTATGAAATTTCCTTGACTCGGCTTCCTTTCTCTGTGCCATTGCTTATTTGCTTCTTTTGACTCTCTATAGGCTCACGTTATTTTTTCCTTCTCTTTAAGTTTTAAAAAATATTCAGTGGTACACCCACTTAAAGTCTACTGTAATCTCATATTACTTTGCATCTTCGTTTATTTTTATCTTGGGCGTAAAAGGAGAATGGAATTTCAAAGACTTCACCATAGCAACCAGGTTTGAAACATTTGACTATCTTTAAAGTCTACTGTATTCCCATATTCTCCTGTATCTTCATTATTTATCTCTTGGATGTATAAGAGGAATTGAATTTCAAAGACTTCGCCATAGCAACCAGGTTTGAAACATTTGACTATCATTTAAAGTCTACTGTATTCCCATATTCTCCTGTATCTTCATTATTTATCTCTTGGACGTACAAAGAGAACGCAATTTCCAAGACTTCACCATAGCAACCACGTTTGAAACATTTGACTATCACTTAATCTACTGTACTCCAATATTCCCTTGGACCTATAATAAGGTAATGTTTATCTTGATTAACATGAGGTTCCCCTACTCGTGGGCAAATAACGCAGGGGTTTTACAATGGGGAATCCCCGCAGAGCGTGGAGCATACACACACGTGCTATTAAACGACAGCTCCGCACTTTCTGAAATAATGGCACATGTAATATCGACGGAATAGCCATTTTAGTGTCGGAAGTGAAGACGTAATAAACGCGGCGAGTTAATGACTGTGTGATCACATATTGCTGTGAATTATATAGAAATACTCTCATTTTATATGCTTCATGTAGAAAACTGTAGTGTAGGTGCCTCTCTGCGTGCCTGCCTCAAGAGGTTCCGAGTTCCAATCTCGGTCAAGGTGAGTTATCCGGGGTTTTCTCTTATCCCGAAAGATGAATGTACGGTAACTAGAAGCACTAGGTTCCCTGGGCTCATTTGAACATCATTGCAATTATCATGTGATACGACCTAACGTTTGAGGTATTCTCTTATCCTGAAAGACGAGTGCATGCTAACTCTCAGCTCTATGGACACTGAGCTCATTTGAACATTTCAGCCATAGCCCGATATGACCCAACGTTAGAGGTTTTACCTTATCCTGGTAAATCTAAGCTTTATAGACCGTGGATTTATTTTAACATTATTTGAATCATCGTCCGATATGATCTAACGTTGGGGGTTTTCCCTTATCCTGAAAGATGAAATTCTGGTAAACCTAAGCTCCATGTACCCTGTACTCATTTGAACAACATTTCATTCATCTGCCGATATGACTTAACGTTGCAGATTTTCTCTTATCCTGAAAGATGAATGTCAGGCAACTCTAAGCTCTATGTACCCTGTACTCATTTGAACATTTCATTCGTCGTCCGACAGGACTTAAGGTTGGAGATTTTCTCTTATCCTGAAAGATGAATGTCAGGTAACTCTAAGCTCTATGTACCCTGTACTCATTTGAAAATTTCATTCGTCGTCCGACAGGACTTAAGGTTGGAGATTTTCTCTTATCCTGAAAGATGAATGTCAGGCAACTCTAAGCTCTATGTACCCTGTACTCATTTGAACATAATTTCATTCATCGTCCGATATGACTTAACGTTGGAGATTTTCTCTTATCCTGAAAGATGAATGTCAGGCAACTCTAAGCTCTATGTACCCTGTACTCATTTGAACATTTCATTCGTCGTCCGATATGACTTAACGTTGGAAGTTTTCTCTTATCCTGAAAGATGAATATCTGGTAACTGTAACTTCTATGGACCATGGCCTCATTTGAGCATTATTTCTTTCATCCTCCGATATGGCTCATTAGTGGAGGTTTTATATTATCCTGATAGTTGAATGCCTAGTAACTGTGAGTTCTATGGACCATGGGCTCACTTGAACATCATTTCATTCATCGTCCGATATTTGAGGTGTTTCCTAATCCTGGAAGATGACTGTCTCTTAGATGTAACTTCTATGGAGCATGGGCTCATTTGAGCATTATATCATTCATCGCCCGATATGAGTGGAGGACTTAAATTATAAAAGAAAGCTACCAAACTCCCTTGGTTTGCGTACGACACCTTGAATCGGCCGACGCGGAATCCATTAATGTAGCAGGCTCGTTAATGCATGTCGCAGCATTCAACAAGTCACTGCCACGGCTCGTCTTTTGAAATCTTATCAAGAACGAGGATTGTGAGGGAGGCAGTTTCCCCCAGATGTCCCTGAGCTCCCATTAGTCGCTACTCAGCATCCCCTCACAAATGCATCTTTGCTTCCCTTCTTCCCAATATCTCCGATTCCCATGTGACGAATTCCCAGCCGCAGTAAGTGCAGGGACTTCTTATTGCATTCTCATGCTCAAGTAAAAAGGAAGTAGATTAGCTGACAGGGACTCAAATAAAAGTATACTTTAGGGTGCTGAGTCACCGTTAACCTCGTCAGCAAAATGTGTTTTGGGTCACACGAAATACCAGTTTTTATTTTGAGTTCTTTCTGCATCAACTAAGCACGGGGAAAATTGTAGTTCAGCCTGAGAATTTAATGCCAAAATTTAGCCAAAAATATGTAGTTTCAGCCCAATTCAACACCTATATGTACTTTTAGAAATATCGGTGTGTCTGAAAAGCGTAAATGGAATACGAAAATTGCATTTAATTTAGCGTGTTTCAAGGGTTCCACAAGAAGATTTTAAAAAATGCCCCTTCACTTGGTCACAGTGGGTTTGATTTATGTTTAAAAAGTGTTTGAAAAATTTATAAACCTAGAAAAGAAGAACAAACATAATTGTGTAAAAATATATGTAATTATGTGATTGACCGTAGTAATAACTCTATTACGTAATGTAGTGACGGAGCAGTAAATCGGCCAAATATATAAAAGTAATATATGGGTAAAGATAATAACGAAAGATTAAATAAACTTGTTGTAGAAACAGAAAGAAAAGGCCTCCTTTTTTCTGGAACGCCGAAAAGATCGGACGCATTTTAAATTGCTCGAAAATATTTAATTGCTAGTGCAATTTGAAGTATTAGATTGATTCCGATCACAGTATAAAGTTTTGTGATAAGAATTTTAATGTATCTGGTGTAAAAAGAAATAAACAAAAGAATGATTTCTTATAGACATTCAAATTAAAAATCTTAATCTTCACTTGTTACCATCCTAGTAACTTTGAGTTTTCATTGCTCGTAAATAAGAATATAACAGAAAAATATTAAAAGCTAGCCGAGGCATAATTAAGGATTTTCCTGATAACTTCGGGGAACATCTTCTTCATCAAGTCATAATATTTTGGACGAAGGTAAGATCGACGAAGTAAGAACAACGACGGGAAACGAGATACCAGCACGAATCTTACTATATATGTTACCGCAACTTTGGGGCATCGAAACCCACAACAACGGAGGAAACCTGCTACATATGTCGCCACAACGCTCCAAATAATAATTTTCATTAAAATAAGCGAAAATAATGACTCAAAGAACTAAAGCTACTCTCCAGTACTCTTTCCATTGTACAGTCACACGTAGGTCCATTAGCGAGGCGTGACTTTCAAAGCAAGGGAGGCTCCAAATAATAATTTTCATTAAAATAAAAGGGAATAAGGACTCATGGAACTAAGGCTACCCTTCAGTATTCTTTCCATTGAACAATCACACGTAGGTACAGTGGCGACGCATGATTTTCAAAGCGAGGGAAGCTCCAAAACTAATTTTCATGA
The DNA here is from genome assembly GCA_030765055.1 of Mantis religiosa. NCBI lineage: Eukaryota > Metazoa > Arthropoda > Insecta > Mantodea > Mantidae > Mantis > Mantis religiosa. The sequence continues at coordinate 163,240,474 of CM060955.1, read as the reverse complement.
AAATAAGACACAATAATGTCTCAAAGAGCTAAGGCTGCTCTTTAGTACTCTTTCTATTGTACAGTCACACGCAGGTCCAGTAGCGAGGCGTGACATTCAAAGCGAGGGAAGCTCCAAAAAATAATTTTCATTAAAATAAGAGAGAATAATGGCTCAAAGAACAAAGGCTACTTTTCAGTACTCTTTCTATTGTACAGTCACACGTAGGTCCCGTAGCGAGGCGTGACTATCAAAGCGAGGGAAGCTCCAAATAATAATTTTCATTAAAATAAGAGAGAATAATGGCTCAAAGAACAAAGGCTACTTTTCAGTACTCTTTCTATTGTACAGTCACACACAGGTCAAGTAGCGTGGCTTGACTTTCAAAGCCAGGGAAGCTACAAATAATAATTTTCATTAAAATAAGACAGAACAATGACTCAAAGAACTATAGCTACTCTTTAGTACTCTTTCTATTGTACAGTCACACGTAGGTCCAGTAGCGAGGAGTGACTTTCAAAGTGAGGGAAGCTCCAAATAATAATTTTCATTAAAATAAGAGAAAATAATGGCTCAAAGAACTAAGGCTACTCTTTAGTACCCTTTCTATTGTACAGTCACACGTAGATCAGTAGCGAGGCGTGACTTTCAAAGCGAGGGAAGCTCCAAATAATTATTGTCATTAAAATAAGGGAGAATAATGTCTCAAAGAACTAAGGCTACTCTTCAGTACTGTTTCTATTGTACAGTCACACGTAGGTTAGTAGCGACGCGTGACTTTCAAAGTGAGGAAGCTGCAAATAATAATTGTCATTAAAATAAGAGAGAATAATGATTTAAAGAAATAAGGCTACTCTTCAGTACTCTTTCTATTGTACAGTCATACGTAGGTCAGTAGTGAGGCGCGACTTTCAAAGTTAGGGAAGCTGCAAATAATAATTGTCATTAAAGTAAGAGAGAATAATGATTTAAAGAAATAAGGCTACTCTTCAGTACACTTTCTATTTTACAGTCACAAGTAGGTCCAGTAGCGAGGCGTGACTTTCACGCCTATCATGTGTGCAGGTGTACACATTCACCCGATATGACTAACAGGCCTGTCTCTGGTTGCCTTGGTCGCTAGTGAGGTTAAAATTGCATGTGCAGTGATCAAATTATATGGGAAATTTAAAATAATTCACTTATTTTCTCCTCTGTACTACTTATGTTTGTCGATTGAGTAGAAAACTGGAAGTTCAGTGGTTTTTTCACATACCAAGTTAAAAAAACCTTGCAGCATTTTCATTAAATTCTGTACCCTAATGATCACTGTCTCTTACTGGAGTGAACAAATGAGTTCTAGATTTGAGTAACGCTTTTGTTTCAAATCCATCTCAATCAACAACAAATTTCTTATGAATTAATTCCACCAGGGCTGATAATTACGACGAATAAATCCAATTTTGTTCCGTTGATGGAATCTGTGGTGAATATTCAAAAGGAAGCTTTTTTTCCATTTCATCAATACGTCACGTGGCCGCATCACTCGGCACCCGGGGAGGAATACCAAGTGGGCTGAAACAAGAGAACGTCGCTCATCACTAAACATTGCAGGCGCGCTTAGGAACACGTGTCATGACCGCCCGCCTCTTTCTTGTTACGGACGCCGTAAACAAGACGGTCATATCGCCTCAGGCAAACACCACGGCACCCAAATGTACCACATAGGCTAAAATTGATAACCATATTGCTGCTTAGTCTATCTTTCGGGAATTATACAATAAAAGCTCTGCGAAATATAGAGGGAAATATGTAATTATCCTATTAGTTTGGAAGAAAATAGATACTAAAATGAATAATGTCATTTAAAATTCTCACTAACTACCATTGTGAGTTGACAGATAAACTAACCACGTTAACAGAAAATAAAGCTATTATATTAATCATT
>CM060955.1:163212067-163237568 GCA_030765055.1 Mantis religiosa | reverse complement strand
CTCTACGTAGTCACCATCCAGAGTTACACATTTTTCCCAGCGTTTCTTCACCTTCCGAATACCTTGATTGTAAAACTCTGCAGAATTCGCTTTAAACTACTCTTCCACTTCGTTAATGACGTCATTTGTGTTGTCAAATCGGCAACCACGGAACGGATTCTTCATTTCCGGGAACAAGAATAAGTCACTTGGTGCGAGATCGGGCGAATAAGGCGGATGCTGTAACGTCTCAAAGCTACATTCCTTTGTTTTGTCAACTGCAACTTGAGATGAATGAGCTGGTGCATTGTCAGACAGAAGACGAACAACTTTGGAGAGCATACCGCGTCGTTTCTTAATCAGAGCTGCTCGTAACTTGTCCAGAAGATTGCAGTAGTATCTGCCAGTGATTGTTTGACCCTTGGCAGGTTACTCTGTAAGGATGACTCCACGACAGTCCCAGAAAACCGAAAGTATGACCTTCCCAGCTGACTTTTGCACCTTTGCATTTTTGGGAGAAGGGAATCGGCATGTTTCTGTTCCATGCTCATGGTTTTTGTCTCAGGATCATATTGATAGATCCACGATTCATCCAGGATTACCGGACGATCAAAAAATCATCTTCATCCTGTTCCAACAGCATCAACATCTGTCTTGAAAGGTCACGTCGTGTTTGTTTTTTGGAAAGGGGTTAGCAAACATGGAATCCACCGTGTAGACACCTTAGACATGTACAGTCCAGACACTACTATAACTAAGATGTATCTCATTCATGATCATTTGGATGGTTGCTCGTCTGTCTTCCAGTATTAAACACTCCACTTTCTTCACTGTGACAGCTGACGGTCTACCAGCTCTTGGCTCATCTGTCAGGGACATGTGACCAGTTTGAAAATTCCTTTTCCACCTCACAATAGTGTCATACTATCGGCAGTGATCTCCATAAACAGCCGTCATCTCATCAGGATTTCCCGGGCAGTTTTGTCCTTTAAATGCAGGAACTTGATCACACTACGAACCTCAATTTTCTCCATCTTACACCCCACTCACTTCTGACACTCACTGTAAAAGACAAAAGGACTCAAATCACTGAAGCTACCAACATTATGTCTCGAAGGATCAGTGGTGATACTGAAAAAATTTCATCACTAGCAAAAACTATCGGGTGATAATTAAAACTTTGCAACTCCCCTTCGTAAGTTCTTGTGTCCTCAGATCTGTGGTACCTTCTATTAGCTTAGACTGTGCAATCGTGCTTCTTATGTTTGTCAGTTAAACTTATATTTATAGAAATTACAGTGTTTTACTTAGTGTAGTTAGTGTAGTTTTATAAATGTATTAGTGTTTAATTAGTTATTAGTGTTTAGCACTTGGGCAATTTAATTAAGATGTGGAGACCGTGAGTATCGAACCTAACATGGATATGTTAACATGGATTTCCATTCATACTTGTAATATATAGTATTTCTAACCTTTCTCGAGTTCTAAAGCGTTTATGACACATTTAATTATTATGCGGAATGTACGTGATTATTTATTTAAATTGTGTTTAACAGAAGGGGCCCTACCCCCCAAAACAAAAATTACACTGCTTAACTTTATTCAAACTTGTAAAATTAGCAGACATCCTTGTTAAAAGATTCCAGCATTTAATAAGAGTAATTTATTTTCCTTACTGGTTTATCTTTATTTTCTTATTTTTTTCACTTTTGAAGTATTTATTGCTTTGTTAAAACAACTGAAATTCGCCAACGGAAGCTGCTATAGAATAAAGGAAAATGTTTTAGGATAAATTGGTTCACGATTGCAATAAACAAAGCACTAACGTGCAATCTTTGCTTATAAATGATTATCAACTACCGGAATATCCAAAGTGCTTCTTTAATTTGCAAGTAAATATCCCTGGCAAATTCATACACATTGATGCAATTTAACCCTTTTAAAATTGTAATGTTGTTTTACTAAAATTTCCTTAGAATTACGCTAATAATACGCATTTAGTTCTTGTAGGTAATAGAAGTACTAATACCATAACAGCATAGGTAATATAACTCTTTTCAGTTGTTATAAAGAGTTGTAAGGTCCGTTTACTTAACGCGTGTGCAGTTCGGAGCCAAAGGAACCTTAGCCGCCCGCCCACTATTGACGGTCATAAATCTATGTCCACACTTCAGAAATGGAACACTGTCGTTGAGGGCCAATAGCAACCGTGACTTTCTAGAATTTTGTCGAAGTGACAGACGCATGTCTACTCCACGCGGAGTCTCAGTTGCCAAAGTTCCAACTCCCAGTTGATCTGTTTCATTACGTGCAGAAATTCGTTGTGTGTCACGATGTGGAGACCGTAGGAGGGAAATGCAGTGGTAAATGCAAATGAAGTAGAGATAAATAATCAAAGTGAAGACAGTGTGAACAACTGGGCCGAGTTATATTACTGGAAAAACCTAAAAATTAACAAAGTTATAACGGGAACTGTTTCTAAGGAAATTCAGGCGCTTGTTTTGAACACATATAAATATGTGCTGACAAATAATCTTGGTAAGGGGTCGTGCAATGAACCTGATCATAAATTCTGGATACTCACAGAAATACAGTAAGAAATATTGTAACGAAAGGTATACCAAAATCGCCGATCAAGTGTGAAAACAAAAGGAAACGTTTCTCTAAAGTAGATAATTTCACGTGCGATTTAATTCGTCGAGAAATTTATAGATTCTATGCAAAAGGGAGAGCGACCATCTTAGACGAATTGGTTGCACATTTGCAAGAAATTTGTGATTCTCCTTATGGGCGCTTCACTTTGCGCGGTCTCCTAAAGGAGTTGGGTTTCAAATACCGCACTTTGAAGAAGATAAGGGTTATTGTGGAATCCAGTAGAATTGTAGCTTGGCGATATATATATATATATTTGTCAAAACTAAGGAAGTTTTGCAGTAATGGACATAAGATTATTTATTTAGACGAAACCTCGTACGATACCCATGACGTATCGAGAAAGGTGGCAACCTTGCAGAACGTTCTGGTAGAAGGAGGGTCGGGGGTTGTAAAACGATTATAAGGGTTCGTCAAAGGCAGAAGCCGACGTGCACATGCTTTAGCTAAACAGACTTTACCATTATTATTATTATAGGAAACATTAATTATTATTATTTAAAGTTTACTTGAAAAATTACAATGACTATTTCGTACAATTTATTCAGCTTGATTTTTTCTTCTTCTAAACGTTATTTTAAACAACGGCAACCCTGGGTAGTTTCAGTTGTAAACACGTGTCTAAAATTCTTCACTCCAGTCCGTTACTTGTATCCTAAGATGTTTATGATATTGTGGTTAGGGGTGAGAACAGATTTTCCGTACTAAGCTAGCCGCCTAGGGATGCTTTAAGCGCGGTCACTATACCCGATCTCCCACGGGTGTCATGAGCACACTGCCCCCTCCAGTCCAACCCAATCCGAACAACTCCCATTCAGGAAGGGGCTCGAATTTTCGGCCCGAGGTTCCTCTGGTAAGGTCAGAGGCACCAGGAGTGCTGGGGGTCCGAGCGCCCGCACTAAAGCAGCTGAAGGGGACGGATTCCCTCCCCTACGGAAAGTTTTAAACAAATTGCAGCTATAGTTATTGGGATTGGGAATTCGGTACGTAGGCCACCATGCTGGCCCCACTGTTCCAAGCGGGTGCACCTCCGGGAGGAAGGATTAGGCAAAGTAGACAAAGGGCGGCCGTCCCTAATAGCCACGACAGTACAGAGGGCAAGGTCCCTACACTTTACTTGGATAGAGACTCCCCTCGACAGGCCAGGACAACGAACTCGCTCCCCCATAGCGGGACAGCAACAAGCCCAGCAGCCGAGCTGGAAACCAGAAGATCCGTGGTTCAAATACAGGCTATGCCATTGCATGTTTCATCCTGGCTCCACCCTTTTATTAACTCTGTTCTTTTAATCTGATTTTATCATGAAAGTTACGATTGCGTCTGGCGGTTCAAATACTTCTTCCTCTAATTCTGTTAATTGAGATAAACCTTATATTATTGGTTGGCCCCGTAGCTCAGTCGGTAGAGTACCTGCCTGCATTGATAGGTGTACCGGGTTCGATTCCCGGCGGTGGGGTGAGCATTTTTCTCCGACCAAGATAGGTCCCCGTCTTCCCCAGAGTCTGGAAGTATGAATGAGAGTGCGAATGAGTAAGTGATCTAATGATTAAAACCCAACGAATACGAGTTAACACCTTCGATATGTTCCAAAGGAGAACGGCCGCCTATATGACTATTGCAGTTAAAGGCGAGGTATAAATGTGTACGTGATCTAATGATTAAAACCCAACGAATACGAGTTAACACCTTCGATATGTTCCAAAGGAGAACGGCCGCCGATATGACCATTGTAGTTAAAGGCGGGGTATAAATGTGTACGTGATCTAATGATTAAAATCCAACGAATACGAGTTAACACCTTCGATATGTTCCAAAGGTGAACGGCCGCCGATATTACCATTGCAGTCAAAGGCGGGGTATAAATGTGTACGTGATCTAATGATTAAAACCCAACGAATACGAGTTAACACCTTCGATATGTTCCAAAGGAGAACGGCCGCCTATATGACTATTGCAGTTAAAGGCGAGGTATAAATGTGTACGTGATCTAATGATTAAAACCCAACGAATACGAGTTAACACCTTCGATATGTTCCAAAGGAGAACGGCCGCCGATATGACCATTGTAGTTAAAGGCGGGGTATAAATGTGTACGTGATCTAATGATTAAAATCCAACGAATACGAGTTAACACCTTCGATATGTTCCAAAGGTGAACGGCCGCCGATATTACCATTGCAGTCAAAGGCGGGGTATAAATGTGTACGTGATCTAATGATTAAAACCCAACGAATACGAGTTAACACCTTCGATATGTTCCAAAGGAGAACGGCCGCCGATATGACCATTGCAGTTAAAGGCGGGGTATAAATGTGTACGTGATCTAATGATTAAAATCCAACGAATACGAGTTAACACCTTCGATATGTTCCAAAGGTGAACGGCCGCCGATATTACCATTGCAGTCAAAGGCGGGGTATAAATGTGTACGTGATCTAATGATTAAAACCCAACGAATACGAGTTAACACTTCGATATGTTCCAAAGGTGAACGGCCGCCGATATTACCATTGCAGTCAAAGGCGGGGTATAAATGTGTACGTGATCTAATGACTAAAACCCAACGAATACGAGTTAAAACCCTCGATATGTACCAAAGGAGAACGGCCGCCGATATTACCATTGCAGTCAAAGGCGGGGTATAAATGTGTACGTGATCTAATGATTAAAACCCAACGAATACGAGTTAACACCTTCGATATGTTCCAAAGGAGAACGGCCGCCGATATGACCATTGCAGTTAAAGGCGGGGTATAAATGTGTACGTGATCTAATGATTAAAACCCAACGAATACGAGGTAACACCTTCGATATGTTCCAAAGGAGAACGGCCGCCGATATGACCATTGTAGTTAAAGGCGGGGTATAAATGTGTACGTGATCTAATGATTAAAACCCAACGAATACTAGTTAACACCTTCGATATGTTCCAAAGGAGAACGGACGCCGATATGACCATTGTAGTTAAAGGCGGTGTATAAATGTGTGCGTGATCTAATGATTAAAACCCAACGAATACGAGTTAACACCTTCGATATGTTCCAAAGGAGAACATATGTTAAAGGCGGGGTATAAATGTGTACGTGATCTAATGATTAAAACCCAACGAATACGGGTGAACACCTTCGATATGTTCCAAAGGAGAACGGCCGCCGATAAGCCCATTGCAGTTAAAGGCGAGGTATAAATGGAACAAACAAATAAATGATCTTATTGTAATTACAAGGAAATATAATACAGTAGACTTTAAGTGACAGTCAAGTGTTTTAAAAGTGGTTGCTGTGCTGATGACTTTGAAATTCTGTTTCCTTTATATGTCCCAGAGATAAAAAGAAATGAACAACGACCACCCGCTGGAGAAAGGGTAATTATTGGAAACAAAAGCAACGTAATGACATGAAAAGGGATGAAATGAAAAGCAGGAAATCCACAAGAGAAAATGTTTGTTGAGAATACCTTGGAGCAGGAAAGAGTATTTGTTGTTCCACAAAAAGAAAAAGAAAGGAAACAAAATTAGACATTTTAAAAGTAAAATTTTTAGACTTTTAGAGAAAATAAAGTTTTCTCTAAAATTCTGCCATTAGAAGAGTAAGTGAATATTTGGAAGAAAATAAGGGAGGGCACTAATAACTTATGTTCTCATGCACAGGAGCTACACGCAGAAAGAACAAAAAACACTGTACCTCTATTGTCATTTCCAAATGAAACCGCTGGAAGCAAGAAAATGACTGGAAAGCAATCAAACACGCGATATATTACACATATCCGCTGTAATCAACCACAGGACATCTGGAAGAATCACCTCTTGTCACGTGACTCATAACAAATCGATAGCGTATCGATGGAGCAGGGGTTTGTCAGCTTTTTAATCGCACCACCACAAAGGAACAAACAGCTGACGTTTTTTTCCACAGAAAGCCAATCGCGATGCAAAATATTCCACCAATGTCCGGTGTTCAAAACGGAGTTCCGAAGTTTTCATTAGCAAGTGAGGGTATGTGATACTCCGATCCCTTACAGCGTTAGCCTAACATATACTTGGCAAAACAGTAGAAAAGCATTACTTAAGTCATCAAGGCTGTCATGGAAACGATATAGTAGATCGAACTGTTTAAAAAGCGCGTTTGTAAGAACAAATGAAGTTTGATAGAGTCGACATGAAAAATTCAATGCCACGGCCGGGATTTGAACCACGGATCTTCTGGTTTCCATCCAGTCGCTCTTACCCATTGAGCTATCATGGCCAATTTGCCGTCATGTCATTAAATTCTCCAATTGACACATATGTTTCCCCGTACTTCCCGTATGATCCGAGTTTGTGCTCGTTGGGTGTCACGTCTGTTGACTCCCGAACAAAAGGCTGTGCGAAGGGAGACAAGTCTTGAGGTGCTGGAGTTTTTAAATCGATTATTACCGGTGATTAGTCATGGCTGCATCATTATGATCCTGAAGGAAAACAAGCAAGCACAGTGTGGAAATCGCCAGGTTCTCCAACACCAAGAAAGGCAAAAGTTGTTCCATTTGCAGGAAAAGTGATGGTGATCACATTTTTTGACTGTAATAGAATGATTTACCAGCATGCAGTTCCTCCTCACACTACTGTTACAGCGGCATACTGCACGTCAGTATTGGCTACACTGAGGAAGCACATTGCAAAGAAACGACCAGAGCTTTCTCGGATTGAATGACGACCGCACGTCGTCAGTTCCCCCCTTACACTACTGTTACAGCAGCATACTACACGTCAGTAATGGCTATACTGAGGAAGCACATTGCAAAGAAACGACCAGAGTTTTCTCGGACTGGGTAGCGACTTCATCATGACAATGTACGGCCTCACGTCGCATGCAATTCCCCCTCACACTACTGTTACAGCAGCATACTACACATCAGTATTGGCTATACTGAGGAAGCACATTGCAAAGAAACGACCAGAGCTTTCTCGGACTGGGTGGTGACTTCATCATGATAATGCACGGCCTCACGTCACATGCAGTTCCCCCTTACACTACTGTTACAGCAGCATACTACACGTCAGAATTGGCTACACTGAGGAAGAACATTGCAAAGAAACGACCAGAGCTTTCTCGAACTGTCTGGCGACTTCATCATGACAATGTACGGCCTCACGTCGCAAGCAGTTCCCCCTCACACTACTGTTACAGCAGCATACTACACGTCAGTATTGGCTACACCGAGGAAGCACATTGCAAAGAAACGACCAGAGCTTTCTCGAACTGGCTGGCGACTTCATCATGACAATGTACGGCCTCACGTCACATGCAGTTCCGCCTTACACTACTGTTACAGCAGCATACTACACGTCAGTATTGGCTACACCGAGGAAGCACATTGCAAAGAAACGACCAGAGCTTTCTCGAACTGTCTGGCGACTTCATCATGACAATGTACGGCCTCACGTCACATGCAGTTCCCCCTCACACTACTGTTACAGCAGCATACTACACGTCAGTATTGGCTACACTGAGGAAGCACATTGCAAAGAAACGACCAGAGCTTTCTCGGACTGTCTGGCGACTTCATCATGACAATGTACGGCCTCACGTCGCAAGCAGTTCCCCCTCACACTACTGTTACAGCAGCATACTACACGTCAGTATTGGCTACACTGAGGAAGCACATTGCAAAGAAACGACCAGAGCTTTCTCGAACTGTCTGGCGACTTCATCATGACAATGTACGGCCTCACGTCGCAAGCAGTTCCCCCTCACACTACTGTTACAGCAGCATACTACATGTCAGTATTGGCTATACTGAGGAAGCACATTGCAAGGAAACGACCAGAGCTTTCTCGGACTGTCTGGCGACTTCATCATGACAATGTACGGCCTCACGTCGCATGCAATTCCCCCTCACACTACTGTTACAGCAGCATACTACACGTCAGTATTGGCTATACTGAGGAAGCACATTGCAAAGAAACGACCAGAGCTTTCTCGGACTGGGTGGTGACTTCATCATGACAATGCACGGCCTCACGTCACATGCAGTTCCCCCTTACACTACTGTTACAGAAGCATACTACACGTCAGTATTGGCTATACTGAGGAAGCACATTGCAAAGAAACGACCAGAGCTTTCTCGGACTGGGTGGTGACTTCATCATGACAATGCACGGCCTCACGTCGCATGCAATTCCCCCTCACACTACTGTTACAGCAGCATACTACACGTCAGTATTGGCTATACTGAGGAAGCACATTGCAAAGAAACGACCAGAGCTTTCTCGGACTGGGTAGCGACTTCATCATGACAATGCACGGCCTCACGTCACATGCAGTTCCCCCTTACACTACTGTTACAGCAGCATACTACACGTCAGTATTGGCTATACTGAGGAAGCACATTGCAAAGAAACGACCAGAGCTTTCTCGGACTGGGTGGTGACTTCATCATGACAATGCACGGCCTCACGTCGCATGCAATTCCCCCTCACACTACTGTTACAGCAGCATACTACACGTCAGTATTGGCTATACTGAGGAAGCACATTGCAAAGAAACGACCAGAGCTTTCTCGAACTGGGTAGCGACTTCATCATGACAATGTACGGCCTCACGTCGCAAGCAGTTCCCCCTCACACTACTGTTACAGCAGCATACTACACGTCAGTATTGGCTACACTGAGGAAGCACATTGCAAAGAAAGGACCAGAGCTTTCTCGAACTGTCTGGCGACTTCATCATGACAATGTACGGCCTCACGTCGCAAGCAGTTCCCCCTCACACTACTGTTACAGCAGCATACTACACGTCAGTATTGGCTACACTGAGGAAGCACATTGCAAAGAAAGGACCAGAGCTTTCTCGAACTGTCTGGCGACTTCATCATGACAATGTACGGCCTCACGTCGCAAGCAGTTCCCCCTCTCACTACTGTTACAGCAGCATACTACACGTCAGTATTGGCTACACTGAGGAAGCACATTGCAAAGAAACGACCAGAGCTTTCTCGGACTGGGTAGCGACTTCATCATGACAATGTACGGCCTCACGTCGCATGCAATTCCCCCTCACACTACTGTTACAGCAGCATACTACACGTCAGTATTGGCTATACTGAGGAAGCACATTGCAAAGAAACGACCAGAGCTTTCTCGGACTGGGTGGTGACTTCATCATGACAATGCACGGCCTCACGTCACATGCAGTTCCCCCTTACACTACTGTTACAGCAGCATACTACACGTCAGAATTGGCTACACTGAGGAAGAACATTGCAAAGAAACGACCAGAGCTTTCTCGAACTGTCTGGCGACTTCATCATGACAATGTACGGCCTCACGTCGCAAGCAGTTCCCCCTCACACTACTGTTACAGCAGCATACTACACGTCAGTATTGGCTACACTGAGGAAGAACATTGCAAAGAAACGACCAGAGCTTTCTCGAACTGGCTGGCGACTTCATCATGACAATGTACGGCCTCACGTCACATGCAGTTCCCCCTTACACTACTGTTACAGCAGCATACTACACGTCAGTATTGGCTATACTGAGGAAGCACATTGCAAAGAAACGACCAGAGCTTTCTCGGACTGGGTGGTGACTTCATCATGACAATGCACGGCCTCACGTCACATGCAGTTCCCCCTTACACTACTGTTACAGCAGCATACTACACGTCAGAATTGGCTACACTGAGGAAGAACATTGCAAAGAAACGACCAGAGCTTTCTCGAACTGTCTGGCGACTTCATCATGACAATGTACGGCCTCACGTCGCAAGCAGTTCCCCCTCACACTACTGTTACAGCAGCATACTACACGTCAGTATTGGCTACACTGAGGAAGAACATTGCAAAGAAACGACCAGAGCTTTCTCGAACTGGCTGGCGACTTCATCATGACAATGTACGGCCTCACGTCACATGCAGTTCCCCCTTACACTACTGTTACAGCAGCATACTACACGTAAGAATTGGCTACACTGAGGAAGAACATTGCAAAGAAACGACCAGAGCTTTCTCGAACTGTCTGGCGACTTCATCATGACAATGTACGGCCTCACGTCGCAAGCAGTTCCCCCTCACACTACTGTTACAGCAGCATACTACACGTCAGTATTGGCTACACTGAGGAAGAACATTGCAAAGAAACGACCAGAGCTTTCTCGAACTGGCTGGCGACTTCATCATGACAATGCAGGACCTCACGTCATTCAGTCCCCCCCCTCACACTACTGTTACAGCAACATACTACACGTCAGTATTGGCTACACTGAGGAAGCACATTGCAATGAAACGACCAGAGCTTTCTCGAACTGAGTGGCGACTCCATCATGACAATGCACGGCCTCACGTCGCAAATCAAGTCATGCAGTTTCTGGCTCGATTCAACATTACCTGTGTACCTCATCCACCTTATAGCCCCGATCTTGCATCCTGTGACTTTTTTTTTATTCCCATCACTAAAGGCAAAGCTTAGGGGTATTCGATTTGAGAACTCTGAAGCAGTGCTCAAGAAAAGTGAGGCGATTCTCAAGGACAAGACAAAGAATGGTCTGCAGCACGTGTTCAAGGACTGACAGAGACGCTATAAAAAGTGCATTGAAGTAGGAGGGGGCTACTTTGAAAAAGAACATGTGAACATTGAATTACAGTAATAAACATCAGTCTCACTCTTTGTTGATCAGCCTTCGTACAATACTTTGTTAATTATCATAACCTAAAATGTGTGCATTCATAGCAAATTTTTATAATCGCCATTGATGCTTAAAAGTTGCTAATAAAATTGTTATGCATATCTTGTTAAACTATGAATTTTTTTTCCATTTAATTTGCTTGATTTCCCAATATGTACGTTTTACTCAAATAGAAAGTCACTAGAAAACTAGAACGCGTGTATTATTTATGTATTTATTCAGGAAGAAAATGCGTTGATTCTTCGTATAGTTCAAACAGATGATTTATATTTTAATCTGAAAAAATTGAAGGTCCGTAGTAAAGTCATGGGACTGTCGGTTGCTATGGAGCTAAGTCGAGTAAGAAATCTCAGAAACAAAAGGGATAAAAGAGACGATCGTTTCTTGATTTTGACACTGTCGATTGTTGGAGAATGCTCTGTAAACAGGCCCAACGACTTGAAAGCTTCCGGCAGCGAAGGCGTACCTACTTCAGATATACTTGTAGAAAAGGGGAAAAATTCTTTCCTTAGTGAGAGAACAGGTTCCGACATCTAATGGCTTCTTTGTACGCCTTTATTGCCTGTCATTTACGATACCGGCTCATTCTTCAGAATTACTTTTGTAGATGACGTCACGGTAATGTATGCGGCTCACTTTCGCGAAACATGAGTTTTTTTTCTGGGGCTTCCCTGGATGGTGATGTGAATGCTGGGAGGCATATTTACATCTCCCTAATACCCTAACCCTACGTTTTACCTTACTTCTGTGGTTGTGTATTCTAGAGCCACCCATTTGCTCCTCACACCTCATCCCGTCCTACAGGTGATTATATCTTACTACGAACCTTGTCATATGTCTTTTGAATTCAGGAAACGAATAGCAAAGAATGGTTGATTTTCATTTCTTTCCTTACCGTTCAGACAATATAGAGGAGTTATTGCATTGCATCAAAGGAATTTCTTTCAATTTTATTGAAATTTTGTGGACCACTAATAAATGTATTTTGCTTGTATTTTTGAGAGCTGAAAGGAGGTGGGTAGAGGTAGAGGGGAAGAGAGGAATGGGAAAGAGATGGATGAAGAAGAAAAGGAGGGAACGCAAAGGAGAGGGAGGAAAGAGAGCCCAAAATATTAAAAAAGAGTGTGACAGAAAGATATACAAGAAATTTACGTCCACCCGAATAATCCTGCACATTAATGCAAAGTCTTTGCTGTTACATTAACACGTTTTCTCTACCCAATCTTCAACCAAATAGTCTTTAAGAAACTGATTTCTCTATGCACACAATCGATGTATATCCTTCTACAAGTGGTTTTATCCAGGGCCGTATTCCTAACAAAAATGTGGGGGAACGCACACCTAAAATTTTTTCCAGATGCTGGAAAACCGATCAAAACTCTGCATTTGTGGATTCGCCTTCCTGCTTTGGTTATCCTCAACATGCCTATGACTTTTTATCCATTCTTTTATGTAATCTTCTGGGTTCCACATATGTACTGGAGGTCGTTCTAATGCTCATAAACATTATTTGAATGTATTTTGAATATAAGTATATATTTTGTATTTTTGCAGTATTTTGAATGTTACATTAAGAATGGCAATGAATGAAAAAAGTAAAATAATATTATTAGTAAGGGGACTGCGTCCCCCTCCGAAAAAATAGTGGGGAGACGGCGTGCATCCGCGTTTCCCCTCCACTACGGCCCTGGTTTTATGGCACATTTATTTGCCTATGTGACAGTCAAGTCTTGTAAGAGCGGAACGATACGTAATGGCTTTGAAATTTCCTTTCCTTGGCCCAGCCACTAGAGAAAAAAGTGAATAGCGATTTTGTAGCTTATTAGTAGAGCTAGCAATTTGAGGACCCATAAATTGTCTTTAAAATAACCTATAATATCCCTAAAAGGACCTAAAAGATTCCGAAAAAGAACAAAAGGGCCTAAAATATCCCAAAAAAGACCTATAAGTATCCCAAAAAGGACAAAAGGACCCAAAATATCCCAAAAAGGACAAAAGGACCTAAAATATCCCAAAAAAGAGCTACAACTATCCCAAAGATGACAAAAGGACCTAAAAGTAGCCCAAAAAGGACAGAAGGACCTAAAATATCCCAAAAAGGACCTAAAGTATCCCAAAGAGGACAAAAGGACCTAAAATATCCCAAAAGGGTCCTACAAGTATCCCAAAAAGAACAAAAGGACCTAAAAGTAACTCAAAAAGGACAAAAGTACCTAAAATATCCCAAAAAGGAACTACAAGTATCCCATAAAGGACAAAAAGGACCTAAAATATCCCAAAAAGAACAAAAGGACCTTAATTATCTCAAAAAGGACCTAAAAGTTCCCAGAAAGGACAAAAGGACCTAAATATCCCAAAAAGGACCTACAATATCCCAAAAAGGACAAAAGGACCTAAAAGTATCCCAAAAAGGACTAAAGAACCCAAAATATGCCAAAAAGGACCTAAAAGTATCCCAAAAAGGACAAAACGAACTAAATAACCCCAAAAAGGACAAAAGGAACTAAAATACCCCAAAAAGGAGCTACAAGTATCCCAAAAAGGACAAAAGGACCTAAAAGTATCCCAAAAAGGACAAAAGGACCTAAAATATCCCAAAAAAGAGCTACAAGTATCCCAAAATAGACAAAAGGACCTAAAAGTAGCCCAAAAAGGACAAAAGGACCTAAAATACCCCAAAAAGGACCTAAAGTATCCCAAAGAGGACAAAAGGACCTAAAATATCCCAAAAGGGTCCTACAAGTATCCCAAAAATAACAAAAGGACCTAAAAGTAAATCAAAAAGCACAAAAGTACCTAAAATATCCCAAAAAGGACATACAAGTATCCCATAAAGGACAAAAAGGACCTAAAATATCCCAAAAAGAACAAACGGACCTTAATTATCTCAAAAAGGACCTAAAAGTTCCCAGAAAGGACAAAAGGACCTAAAATATCCCAAAAAGGACCTACAATATCCCAAAAAGGACAAAAGGACCTAAAAGTATCCCAAAAAGGACTAAAGAACCCAAAATATGCCAAAAAGGACCTAAAAGTATCCCAAAAAGGACAAAACGAACTAAATAACCCCAAAAAGGACAAAAGGAACTAAAATATCCCAAAAAGGAGCTACAAGTATACCAAAAAGGACAAAAGGACCTAAAAGTATCCCAAAAGGACAAAAGGACCTAAAATATCACAAAAGTCCTAAAATATCCCAAAAAGGACAAAAGGACCTAAAATATCCCAAAAAGGACCTACAAGTTTCCCAAAAAGAACAAAAGGACCTAAAAGTAACTCAAAAAGGACAAAAGTACCTAAAATATCCCAAAAAGGACCTACAAGTATCCCATAAAGGACAAAAAGGACCTAAAATATCCGAAAAAGAACAAAAGGACCTTAATTATCTCAAAAAGGACCTAAAAGTTCCCAGAAAGGACAAAAGGACCTAAAATATCCCAAAAAGGACCTACAATATCCCAAAAAGGACAAAAGGACCTAAAAGAATCCCAAAAAGGACTAAAGAACCCAAAATATGCCAAAAAGGACCTAAAAGTATCCCAAAAAGGACAAAACGAACTAAATATCCCCAAAAAGGACAAAAGGAACTAAAATATCCCCAAAAGGAGCTACAAGTATCCCAAAAAGGACAAAAGGACCTAAAAGTATCCCAAAAAGGACAAAAGGACCTAAAATATCCCAAAAGTCCTAAAATATCCCAAAAAGGACAAAAGGACCTAAAATATCCCAAAAAGGACCTACAAGTTTCCCAAAAAGAACAAAAGGACCTAAAAGTATCCCAAAAAGGACCTAAAAGTATCCCGAAAAGGACAAAAGGACCAAAAATATCCCAAAAAGGACCTAAAAGTATTCCAAAAAGAATCTAAAGTTTGGAAAAACGACGGAAAGAAGTTACACCTACCAAATTAATGAATTAATTAGGTAAATTTTTAACGAATAAATTTGAAAGTACATTTAAGTGTAATGCAACACATAGAGCGAGAATTACTGCATGTAAGAAATGCTTCCTCTGATTCAGCAACCAACAATGGACATTCTTGGGAGAGAAATTGAAATAGATATGATTAAATCATACTTGGATTAATCACCGTCGGGTTACAGAGAGCTTACCTCAGTTGGCGTTGCAGTATATTGAAACATTCATCTTTAAAATCTTAGGTGTAAAGGGTTGTTTGTTTTCTGACAGCAAGTTGTGAAACTGTGAAAAACTTCACTTCATATCAACAGATGTCACAGGTGCATATTTGAAACGAGCAGGGGCGGCTTCTGAAGGGGGTAGCATGTTTGCGCTACAACCAAACTGCTGGGTCTCCCTTTAATGTAATGGCATGTTCCATTTGGAGTTCATTTCGACCTTGTCTAGTGCAGGGGTCCTGAGCGCACTGTATTGTTTGCAGGTGCCCAGTAGTTCACTCCCAGATGCAAACCGCTGGCATACAATAGGGCAGGACGAACCTAGGATTTGCCGAGGCAAGTAGGGGGGGGGGGGATGCGGGGCGTATGGCTGCATGTGGTTGGTTAACCTAGCTGCCAGAGAATAGTGTATGCTTAATCTGGCCGTTCTTTCATCACAGCAGCGGCATCTATTGCACCTATGTTAAATGTAACCTACGAGTACATAGCCACATGGTTTGTGCGTTTTGTTACCTCTGCCTGTTTTGAGTAGTGCATCAGAAATATTTATATAAATACAGGTAACTTGTGTTATAAGAACAAACAATGAATTCCTTAAAGTGTCTTTTGACTTGACTTATTTCCTGTTATTCCTAAGTGGAACATAGGGCAGCAGTAAAGTTCCTCCAGCGTACTCTGTTTCCAGCCAGCCATTTTACTTCTTTCCAACTTTTCCCTCCTTCCTTGGCTTCCTCTACTGATCGCTTCCATGTCTTCTTAGGTCGTCCCCTCTTTCTTACTCCTTGAGGATTCCAATCTAATGCAGTCTTCTCAACGGCCCCATCAGGTTTTCTCAACGTATGGCCTATCCAGTTCCACTTTGTTTTATTTGACAGTATATTGGTGTTTGGTTGGTTTTTCCCCACAGTTCTTCATTTGATATTATTTCCGGCCATCTTATGTTTAAAATACGCCTCAAGCATCTGTTTACAAAGACCCGCATCTTCTTGTTTGTTACATCCGTGACTTTCCATGTTTCACAACCATAGAGGAGGACTGATTTTACATTGGTGTTGAACAACCTAAGTTTTGTCTTCAAAGAGATGTTATTATTTTTCCATATGGGGTATAGCTGCACAAATG
The DNA here is from genome assembly GCA_030765055.1 of Mantis religiosa. Taxonomy (NCBI): domain Eukaryota; kingdom Metazoa; phylum Arthropoda; class Insecta; order Mantodea; family Mantidae; genus Mantis; species Mantis religiosa. Next base: position 163,221,018 of record CM060955.1, on the reverse strand, counting down.
CTCCGTTTGCTAGTCGTATCCGTCTTTTTATATCTTCTTCTGCTCCTCCTACTTTTGTAAAGTCTGTTTAGCCAACGTGTGTGCAGTTCCCAGTCAAAGGGACCTCAAAGAACCTGACCTTTCCGCCCACTAATGACCATCATAAATCTATCTCCACACTTCAGAAATGGAACACTGACGTTGGGGACCAATAGCAACCGTGATTTTCTGAAAATGACAGTTGCATGTCTACTCCACGTGGAGTCTCAGTTGCCAAAGTTCCAACTTCCAGTTGTTCTGTTTCATTAGGTGCAAGACGGTGATGTTAAAATGTTGCAACCTTGTAGAGGGGACCGTCAGGAGGAGGGTCCATGTTGTAAAACGATTATGAGGGTTCCTCAAAGAAAGCGGCCGCCGTGCACTTGCGTTGAGTAGACAGACTTTAACCATACTTCCTAAGTATAGGAAAGTATTCACTTCTTCAATTTCTACACCATTTACTTCTAATTTATTTTGATGGTTACAATTTATCCTCATCTGTTTTGTTTTAGAGGAGTTTATCTTCAATCCAACATTCTTTGCTTCTTCTTGTAACCTTCCAACCTTACTGTCCATATCCCTAAATCTTTGAGCTAGCAAACATATATCATCTGCAAAGTCAAGATCTTCAAGACAATTCTTGATACCCCATTGGATTCCTCTTTTCCTTTTCCCTATATCCTTTCTCATAGTTCTATCCAACACCATTGAGAATATTGTTGAAAGTGTCTTTTAGCACATCCTTTTTCAAACATGACTTTAGAAGGAAAAATTGAACTTATAAGCGACTTGGAAGACCCACGCCGAAACTAAACATCACACAGATAGTCAAAACAAAAACAAGATGTTTTAACAGGAACTTTAACAACGATGTATACGAGAAATATTCTAGGGTATTTATGAAATGTGAATGTTGTGTTATATACTGTGAATTACCGTTAACTTGTGTGTAGAGCAGTCTGTAGTGACAGGCTTAAAGAAATTTTGTTACTTTAAAAAAATTATGTTGCATGGGAAACTTTGTGAAAACCAATTTTCAGAGCCACCAGCCGCCCCTGGAAACGAGTGAAATCTCGAGAAAAATAACGTGATATTCAGAGGGGGTTTCCTATGTTGTCTGCTGCTCCTAATGACGATGCATTAGAAAGGGTCCTCTCACCTTTTACCTGTTGTACCCAGTCTTAGGAGCGTGCATTGTTTAAAATAAATTAGAAATAGAATCTGTTGAAGAGGAAACAGATATTAAAGATATTAAAGGTGCCTGAAGCTAAAATGCCAAAAAGTACCTTTAAAAATAGCTAAAAAGGAGGAAAAAGCCCAAATAAAATCACCGTTTTCTGGCCTGTGGTGAACCATCTTCATCTTCTGACACTAAGGACAAAAGAACTTCTCTCCACTTGCTAGCCTTACTTATCAATGTATCTGCTTTAAGGATAAGCGAGCTGCAATGTTGTATTTTTCGTTGCTGGGCGACAGGAAGACAGACACTTTGGTTGTCACGGTGACGGGGGATGTTGTAACTTGCATTGTTTATGGTTAACGTTTAATCTCGTCACTACATCTGTATTTGTGTTTTCTCAACGTCCCTGAAACCGACGTTGTTCACAAACAAAAGAAATCGATATAAACGAAATTAATTACCCATTCTCTCTGTGTTATTCAACACAACGCCATTATTACAGCTAACATAATTATTCACACAATATATCCACTATCTCCAGGCTTTTGAAGAGAAAGAAATAGCCAGAAACAGAACGCTCTGTTTTGACACTCTGATTCCGTACCGGTAATCTTTTCCCGGCCAATTACATTCAAGTACATCATCTTCTCCATCGATAACTCTCTACTCTCTCGGCTAGATGGGGAGATTAAGTTTCATCATTGTTCTTGGACAAAGTTTCACAGATATTCAGGAAACCTCTCAGGTTCATATTGTTTCAGAACTTCTGGTAAAGCTTCAAGATCGTATCATTTCATCCAACTAACGAGCAATTTGCACTGACGATAAGACTTTCGCACTATGGTGGTCCAGTAAGAACCATTCTTGTAAACGCTTATTCCTCTAATTCATGTTAATACACACTAACATCTTACTGTAGGTAAAAGGGTACATAATAGACCTTAAGTGATAGTCAAATGTTCTAAAAACTGTTGCTGTGGTGATGTCTTTGCGATTTCGTTCTCTTTGTACGTCCAAGGGATAAAAAATGAAGGTACAAGGGAATATAGAAATACAGTAGACCTTAAATGATAGTCAAATGTTTTAAAACCTGTTGCTTTGGTAAAGCCTTTGAAATTCCGTTTCATTTCTATATCCAAGAGATAAAAAAATAAAGGTATAAAGGAATATGGAAATACAGTAGACTTAAAGTGATAGTCAAATGTTTTGAAACTGGTTTCTATGGTGAAGTCTTTAAAATTCCGTTCTCTTTCTATGTCCAAGAGATAATAAATCAAGTTACAAAGGGATATGATAATACAGTAGATTATAAGTGATAGTCAAATGTTTTAAAACTGTTTTCTGTGGTGAAGTCTTTGAAATTCCGTTCTCTTTCTATGTCCAAGAGATAATAAATCAAGTTACAAGAGAATATGGAAATACAGTAGACTCTAAGTGATAGTCAAATGTTTTGAAACTGGTTTCTGTGGTGAAGTCTTTGAAATTCCGTTCTCTTTCTATGTCCAAGAGATAATAAATCAAGTTACAAAGGAATATGATAATACTGTAGATTGTAAGTGACAGTCAAATGTTTTGAAACTGGTTTCTATGGTGAAGTCTTTAAAATTCCGTTCTCTTTCTATGTCCAAGAGATAATAAATCAAGTTACAAAGGGATATGATAATACAGTAGATTATAAGTGATAGTCAAATGTTTTAAAACTGTTTTCTGTGGTGAAGTCTTTGAAATTCCGTTCTCTTTCTATGTCCAAGAGATAATAAATCAAGTTACAAGAGAATATGGAAATACAGTAGACTCTAAGTGATAGTCAAATGTTTTGAAACTCGTTTCTGTGGTGAAGTCTTTGAAATTCCGTTCTCTTTCTATGTCCAAGAGATAATAAATCAAGTTACACGGGAATATGATAATACAGTAGACTCTAAGTGATAGTCAAATGTTTTAATACTGGTTGCTATGGTGAAGTCTTTGAAATTCCGTTATCTCAAGAGATAATAAAAAGTTACAAGGGAGTATGATAATGCATTAGACTCTAAGTGATAGTGAGATGCTTTAAAACTGGTTACTGTGGTGATGTATTTGAAATTCCATTCTCGTTCTATGTCCAAGAGTTAAAATGATGAAGATATAAGGCAATATGGGAATACAGTCGACTTTAAGTGATAGTCAAATGTTTTAATACTTGTTGCTATGGTGAAGCCTTTGAAATTCTGTACTCTTTCTATGTCCAAGGGATAATAAATGAAGGTACAAGGGAATATGGGAATGCAATAGAATATAAGTGATAGTCATTTTTTTTTTAAAAGTGGCTGTTGTGGTAACGACTGAAGTTCCGTTCTCTTTGTATGTCCAAGAGATAACAAATGAAGGTGCAAAGGCAAATTGTAATACAGTGGACTCAGTGATAGTCAAATGTTTGAAACTTTGTTGCTGTGGTGATAACTGAAATTGCGATCTCTTTTTATGTATTTCTCGACAGAGTGTTGAGGCGTATCGACCTTCAGGTGACCAGTGCTGTGATCGACTCTTATCGGGTCTGTTCGAATATTAGTAAGTTGGTGTACAGTAAGTTAGAAAACACAAATAGAGCGATTGGAAGCTGCGTGTGTTTATATATGTTTCCTCGCGCCTGCCGATGTATGACACATTGCTGTCCAGAAGACACGATTACATTTCTTTGAAATTTTATAAGCAGTTAAAGACAGAATGGGGTAAGGAAAACTATATAGAGCAATGTGGCAAAACTGGAAGAGAAGGCATAGCATGTATGTGAGTGGGAATATTATACCTAAAAGGGTTGAGAAGTAATGAGGTAGGAATGTGTGAATTTTGTGGAGATGAAGAGAGCACTGTTCATTATCTGATATAAAGTAACATGCTAACAAATTACAGGAGATAAATATGGGATAAGAAATGCGACAGTGTAGGTAAAGAGATATTGGCGGTACGTATTGTGACTTTGTGGGTTCGTGAAATTAAAAGTCCAATTGCACAAATTCAAAATGTTCTTTACTTCCACCGAATTACAGTTGGAACACTTGCCGATTACATAGAATTACGTAGCGCACACGATTACAATCCAGCAGTTCGTCTGTCACAGGTCTACTCCACACTCACAATTACGTACAACTCCTCTGATACACGTACGCAGTCTTCCAGTCCGTTCGCTCACTCGGCGCTCCTCACGGCTTCTCGCCAAGAACTGAACTGACCAGAGGTCCAGAGGTGGTCCTGGTCGGGCGGGGCAATTTTTCTTTTTCCCCGTCCGGGTGTCTTTTGCCGCAGTACCTAGCCGCTTTGCGGCTTAACCTGCGAAGTGGGTCAAGTTTGGTTGCATTTTGTTCTGCTGGCGGTAGGTTTTTGTTTGTTTGAGATTTGGTGTTAACTGGTTGCCTTTGAGTGTTCTCTGAAGGCAACAGCTAGGCGGGTTTGTTACTTTTTCCCGTTGGGGGAGGATCTGTTTTAGAGTTTTTGCCCCGTTTTGAGTACGGGTGGCCTGACGCTTGAGCCATCAGGCGTTGTGTGAGTTTGAAAACGTTTGGGGTTTCCCTTGGGTTAACCAAGGGGCCCCAAGACGTCTCTAGGGGGTTTGTATGATGGCAAGCGTCTTTGCTCCCTCTGGTCATCGCCAACTGCAGGCCTTATATAGGGAAGACCGCCGTTTCTGGAAGGTTCGCGGCGCGCACAATTATCCCGTGGTTTCCAGACGTCTGGTGGGAGGGGAAAGAGACGTTTTAGGGCTCGTGAAATGAAATGTGTAGTGTTTAACGTCCGCGTTTACTACATACGGCTGTCCAGAACACACGATTATATCTGAACAGACTATACATACACTGAACTCACCGTGTTTGCGATAAGCTGAGGTAAACATCTCTGTGTTGCGAATTTTTTCCGATACATCCTCTCGCTTTGTCATGTAGAGATATAAGCAAATTGAAGGTACATGAGAATATGTGAATACAACAGACTTTAAGCTATAGTCAAATGTTTTAAAACTGGTTGCTATAGTGAGGATTAAAGTTCCGTTTTCTCCGTAGGACCAAGGGATAAAAATATGAATAACGCTTTCTCACTATTAGAAAATGCGGACAAATAACAAAGGAATATCTTCACTAATCACACAGGAGCTCTAGACACAAGAATTTGCGCTATGTATATGAATGGTAATTTATGAAAAGTGATCTTTATTAATGCAGCCCTTGCATACCGCACCGCCTGCGGTGCCGTATGTAGTAAAAGCGGACGTTAAACACTACACATTTCTTGCATACCGCACCCTTGTTCTATGAGCAGGATAGAAATGAGAGGGAGAGAGAGAGTGAAATATTCGACAATGAAGCGCCCCCGCGGTGAATCACAATTTAATTAAAAATCTGTCATTGTGCCCATCGATCTGATTGTTGTCTCTCTATCAGATGCATAAACTGGAACAAAAGATTTTTAATCCCCAGTAATGATGCAATTCATTGCCGACTCTATTTCTCTAGTTTCGGAGTCTTTTATTTGCATACCCACCCTCTCTTCCTTTTTATTAGCATTTCCGCCTCTCTCCGCAGTTTCTTCGTCAGTTATTTATGACTGCGCTTAATGACGGCCGCTAATGTTAACCAGTAAAAGAAAACAATGGATATTATAATTACATCTGCCTAAAGACTTTTAAAACATAATATTTTTCGTTGCAATAACGTAAAGGAAGTGATAAAAAGCTGAAGCGCGTCTTTATGCCATTACCGATGCACAGTAGAAAAACGAAATCTGAGACTATACAGGGTGTTCAAAGTGAATTACTCGGCTTCGTCATTAAAAGGTGTAAATAACAGCAGTTTTTAAAACGTTTTTCTATTTTTCTCCCCGGTGCAATGGATTTAAACTAATTTTTGGAGGAAAATATCCCCCACCAAACTACCCTTTACATCGAAAAGTTATTTAAAATAACTTCACGAAGAGATAGAGACATGAAACTTTAAACATAGCTCAGAAGTGGATGGCAATGCAGTATCAACTCGCTTTTAAGAAAATCCTCTACCACAAACTACTCCTAAATTAGCTAAATCTTCAAAAACATTGATTATCTCAAACAGTACTAATAATTTTAATTAAAATACTGTACAGTACTACCTCGTCCACCCTGATCAACTCTGACAAAGGCCGATCTAACGGAAACCAGGCTTATGCAGAGAATGATGGAAAAGCGATGAAAGATATGTACATCAATGAAATATCTGTAATGGAGTTTAGAAATTATTATTGGCACACTTTCGCGTAAAAAAAAAAAAAAAAATTATGTACTATAATGGCCTATGTATTTGTACTGTACAGAAAATAGCTATAAACCAGTCAGTAGTAAAAAGGGTATTGAGCTTCTGCTATCTTAGTTTAGTGCATCGCTTATCTCACATCCGCTTTAACATTAGAAGTTCATTTAGCAATGTTTCAGATTGACTCTCAAAATAAAGCATCAATTTCTCTTGTTTGTTATTGCTTGTGTGTGGGTCATAACAGCAGTGAGCTTCTGCTGTCTCAGTTTAGAGTATCCTTATGAGTAGCGCGATCTCACATCCACTTCAACATTAAAAGTTCATTTGGCAATGTTTCGGCTTGACTCTCGAAATAAAGCATCAATTTCTCTATGTTTGCTACTGTTTGTTTGTGGGTCATAAGGGCAGTGAGCTTCTGTGGTCTCAGTTTAGTGTATCGCGTACGAGTAGCGCGATCTCACATCCGCTTTAACATTAGAAGTTCATTTGACAGTGTTTCAGCTCGACTCTCGAAATAAAACATCAATTTCTCTATGTCTGTTACTGCTTGTGTGTGGGTCATAATAGCAGTGAGCTTCTGCTGTCTCAGTTTAGTGTATCGCTTATCTCACATCCGCTTTAACAGTAGAAGTTCATTTGGCAATGTTTCGGCTTGACTCTCGAAATTAAGCATCAATTTCTCTATGTTTGTTACTGCTTGTGTGTGGGTCATAACAGCAGTGAGCTTCTGCTGTCTCAGTTTTGTGTATCGCTTACCAGTAGCGCGATCTCACATCCGCTTTAACATTAGAAGTTCATTTGACAGTGTTTTGGCTCGACTCTCGAAATAAAGCATCAATTTCTCTATGTTTGTTACTGCTTGTGTGTGGGTCATAACAGCAGTGAGCTTCTGCTGTCTCAGTTTAGTGTAACGCTTATCTCACATCCGCTTTAACATTAGAAGTTCATTTGGCAATGTTTCGGCTTGACTCTCGAAATAAAACATCAATGTCTCTATGTTTATTACTGCTTGTGTGTGGGTCATAACAGCAGTGAGCTTCTGTTGTCTCAGTTTAGTGTATCGCTTATCTCACATCCGCTTTAACAGTAGAAGTTCATTTGGCAATGTGTTCGGCTTGACTCTCGAAATTAAGCATCAATTTCTCTATGTTTGTTACTGCTTGTGTGTGGGTCATAACAGCAGTGAGCTTCTGCTGTCTCAGTTTTGTGTATCGCTTACCAGTAGCGCGATCTCACATCCGCTTTAACATTAGAAGTTCATTTGACAGTGTTTTGGCTCGACTCTCGAAATAAAGCATCAATTTCTCTATGTTTGTTACTGCTTGTGTGTGGGTCATAACAGCAGTGAGCTTCTGCTGTCTCAGTTTAGTGTAACGCTTATCTCACATCCGCTTTAACATTAGAAGTTCATTTGGCAATGTTTCGGCTTGACTCTCGAAATAAAACATCAATGTCTCTATGTTTATTACTGCTTGTGTGTGGGTCATAACAGCAGTGAGCTTCTGTTGTCTCAGTTTAGTGTATCGCTTACGACTAGCGTGATCTCACATCCACTTTAACATTAGAAGTTCATTTGACAGTGTTTTGGCTTGACTCTTGAAATAAAACATCAATTTCTCTGTTTGTTACTGCTTGTGTGTGGATCATAACAGCAGTGAGCTTCTGCTGTCTCAGTTTAGTGTATGGCATACGAGCAGCGTGATCTCACACCCGCTTTAACATTAGAAGTTCATTTGGCAATGTTTCGGCTTGACTCTCGAAACAAAGCATCAATTTCTCTATGTTTGTTACTGCTTGTGTGTGGGGCATAACAGCAGTGAGCTTCTGCTATCTCAGTTTAGTGTATCGGTACGAGCAGCACGTTCTCACATCCGCTTTAACATTAGAAGTTCATTTGGCAATGTTTCGCTTGACTCTCGAGATAAAGCATCAATTTCTCTATGTTTGTTACTGCTTGTGCACGGGTCATAACAGCTGTGAGCTTCTGCTGTCTCAGTTTAGTGCATTGCTTACGAGCAGCGGATCTCACATCCGCTTTAACATTAGAAGTTCATTTGGCAATGTTTCGGTTTGACTCTTGAAATAAAGCATCTATTTCTCTATGTTTGTTACTGCTTGTGTGTGGGTCATAACAACAGCTGGTTCATCAACTCTGTCTGAATCTGAATACTCTTCATTTTCATTTTCAGTAACACTGCATGATGCAGTAATATCTTCCTCTGTAATTGGTTTATAACCTCCGTCATTGTCAATGTACTTCTAATTAATATCGGAAGCGTTATCTATATTTTTTGAAATGTCTCTGAAATCGTCTTCCAAACTTATTTTTTCTTTTTCGATCATTCTTTCTGGTAAGTCACACACTCCAGGCCTCAACTTTATCTATTTCTTTATCAAAATTTCTCATTCAACCTATTCCCAAGCAGGTGGGGAAACTGCAATGATTAAAACCGTTGGCCAGAGAATTGTAGTAATGTACATGCAGAGAATAGCCGTTT